>CM038232.1:3375684-3415932 GCA_021442155.1 Cymbidium sinense
AGGTTTCAAATAATGATAATTATTAGATATGTTATAAAATTTATTTGATAGTGCATGGTAGGGAGAATTTTTGTGAAAGAGAAGAAAAATAATTTCCCTATTTTTACTTTAAAAATAACCAAACTACTCCTAAATGTAAAGTTTTGCTTTGCACAACCATTATCATACACTCACAAACATACAACGAACTCATGTCCTATTTGACCATCACTTTAACAAGAAATCATGTATGAGAACTATAGAAAGAATGACCTTACTCAACAAGCAATCATGATAAATACTTGGATTAGAAGAACGAATGTATGATGTGTCCTAACAAAGAAATATTAAACTCAAGATCAATTAATACAATAATTTATCTCATTGATTCTTACACAAGCATTATAATACAAAGAAAAATATAATATTGTACCTTGGTCATCACTACTACATCTAGGAAAATGACATATTAAGCAAATTCTACATCACTAAATAATTATTTACAATCATCACTGTTAATAGTTCACCAAAATCAGGGACTCAAATTAAGAAAGTTAAAAGTACGATTAGTTAGGCACCCTCATGTCAAATCAATCAATTCATATTATTTTGAACATTATACCACTTCATAATAGGTAGACACCATTATTAAAACCAACTACATTAACAAATAACATATGAAATGCTTAATAACATCATAAGATAATGCATTTAACATTAAACTAATCCACAATAATCTTCATGTACAAACATCGAACCTAACATATAATTATAAACTTTACACATTATAAAGTGATCATATAACAACATCAAAAGATATTATATCCCCTCACCACACAATAATATTTCAAGCATAGAATTGGTTCCAACTTAATCCTAAATAAACTAAGGAAAGAAAATTTATCACTTCACAAGTTAAAATAAAGACATTACTACATATGAATATAAAGCAAGTAAATAAAGTAATACACATAATTATCAATCAAAATAAATATTATTCATATGCAAACATGTGACATTACATGGCAAAAAGAAAACAAAATAACATAAGAAAACAGCTTACTTTATAATTTGCTTGGATAAATACAAACTATGACATTACTAGCTTAGTAGAAAAAGAATATAACCATTTAAAAAAATATATAATAATGAGTTAATTAATGATATGCAATATTTTTAATATTTGGACTAATATTATTAATTAAGATATCTATTGTCATAAAAACACAATCATAATATGCCATTGCATTATTTAATATATTTTAGTAACACCTTGAGCATCTCTGCATGGCTATAATCGAATGAATAGAAGTAAATGTATCCACTCCTTACATTACTCTTAATAACTTAATAAAGTTCTTACAAAATAAAGCCACTATAAGTATTATTGTATGCTCATAAATCATTAAATTTGTTTATTAATAAAATTAGTATATGGCAATATAAATAACCATTGTTATTCTTGATATAATAATACAAAGTATATAAATATCACAATTTAATAATAAGTTTTACTCATAGATGTTATGCAAGATGAACAAATAATATAAAGGTAAACTATTAAGATAAGGATACCCGTTGCTAATTAAATTTGATACATTGCTATGATTTATCATATCTTTATACTTAAAGATCATAAAATGATTTAATTTATCCTAATAATTCAAATATTCATGTAAATTCTTAATTTCACATCTCAACTCCTAACAATCATTTAGCCCTCCAAAGAATAATACCTAAGATTTTTAAAACCTATAATATACTAAAATTATATTTTATGATTATAAAACTCCAATTATATATGAGCACAAATAATAAATCCTTCAAAAAAGAATCAAAATTTCTAAGTTATATTATTGTTGGCTCGTCAATTAATCAAAGCGACTATTCAAATCAAATTAGATATCCGAAATCAATGTCAAGTATATGCATACGTAGAATCTCAAATTTATCTTCTAATAATATATATCTAAATATTCAAATTAATATTGCAAGGACAAAATGATTCTACCCACAAAAATATCCCCAATAAGACTAAGCTTAGAAGCCTAAATGTAGGCTCTGAAAACACTCTATTATACCCCACTATTAGGCCTAAAAAATCACAAAAATCTAGTAAATGGTGCAAGTCAAAATTTAAAAAATAATTTTAATAAGTATAAACATAATTTTAGTAATCTTTTTCTACTAATATGATTCCTTAGAGCATCTAAATTCAAAATCTACTAATCTTTCATAAAAATAAAAATGACAGTCAATTATACAATTGAATTAATTATATAACTTTAACATCAAACATCTCCAACATTATCTTGAAGCATAAGCCTAGAAGCATGATTAGTAACATAGAAGTCATTATAAACTAGAAACCACATGAAACAAATATGAGTAAAGAAAGAGATAAGAATAAAAGTAGGTTTTCATATATGATTGAAGAATTTATTTTTGAGATTATACTTCTTGATCAATTCTTAATGCTTAGCCAAAGAAAACACATTGATATTAATGCTTAGCCACTGGACAATGTGTTTAGGAGAATATAATGTGTTTAGGAGAATACTAATCAATTAATGTAATTTAGATTAATTAAGTAAATTACTAATTAATAAAGTTACTTATTTAGTTTATAAATTATTAACTAAATAATCTAAAAAAATTAATTTATATTAATAATTTATTAACTCTAAACTAAGTATTACTAATATGTAAATTATTACAAATTATTAATATAATTGTCATTGCATTATTAAATTTATTATCATACAATTTCCAAATTTATTAATATTAAGTGATTTAAAAATATTAGTAATAGATATAAATCGTTAAGTAAATAAAAAAATAGATTAATGAATTATTAATTATTGAGCTATTTAATTAAATTAATTTAGATTATTAACTTAATAGTTTATAAACCATTATTTAAATAATTTTTTTTCTAATAAATTATTTAATTATTAACTTAGATTAAATATAAATTACATAAATTATTAATTGGTTAATATAATAAAAAATTAAATTAAATTTTGATTTATAATTTAATGACTAAATAATTAATTTTATTATTTAATAGTTTATTTCGATAATTTAGTTTAAATTAACTGCTTAATAGTTTATTTTATTTAAACCTTTATTAATCGTTAGTATATTTTTTTTAAATAAATAATCTATTGGCTAATAATTTATTTATATATCTTTTCTTAAATTATAAAATAAACTATAAAGATTAGATTAATTAAATAATAATATTTGATAATTTATTAATCTAATTTTTATGCAGTTAAAAATTTATTATTTATTACCATTATTCTCTTAATAAGTTAATACTAATTAATTTATCAAATGGTTAATAAGTTTATTAGTTTGCAAAATATATTAATAATTCATAATAGTTTACTTATTAGTAATATTTAATTTAAATTAATACTTAGGTAATTTAGTCAATAATCTTTCAGAAATTATTGTTTTATCAATTTAATTAATATAATCTTATTAATTCTTTAAATTTTATTAAATTAATGTTTTTTAAAATTATTAATCTAAAGTATTACGTATTAGCAATACTTTTCACTAATTGTATTATTACATGATAATTAATTAAAACATTTTATAGTAATGCACTTTTTAGTTATTAATTAATATAATTTTAATTTAACTTAATAACTAGAATATTTAGACACACACAAGTTTAGTTAATTTAAAATAACTATAATATTTTATTAATTAATTACTATAATAAAATGAATGAAGAAAATTGTATTTACGTTTGTGAAACCATAATTTGTTTTAGATCTCCACATATGCTTATGCAATAGGAATTGTTCTCTAAATATTAATTTATACCTGATAGGTATTACTTGTAATCCTCATGAATTATGCTTCAGTTTAAAATAATGAGGCAATTTTAATTTATTTACATATCTTAATTTTTATGTATTTTCTATCCTTTATGGTACATTTCAAAACCACTCAGTATGTTTTCTATTATTTTATCTTAAATAAATATTATTTTCATCATCAATATTATTAGTTTTCAATCAATTCTTTTATTGCTTAGAAGATTTTTTTTTCCATCTAATAACAGGACATAAGTTTAGAAAATTTGTTTATCATATGATCTTTAACTTGAAAAGATCCTGATATATTTTGTCATAATAGAGAGGGCATACATCACATTACCCTTCAAAAAAGAAACAATTTGTCAAGCATACATGAATTTCTTCTTTTGAAAAAAATCAGCAATAAGGTGAGAAATCAATTTAACTCTTATCATCAATAAATAGAATGAAAAATTTGATGATCAAAATGATAAAATTGCTCATAATAAGTTGAGCAAACACTAGTTCACAACATGCATCATATAAATAACAAGTATGGTCTTGATAATCATCCAACAATCCATAAACTTTTGTTTCTTATCCTTTTGACTTGAGCTTGACATAATAAGTAGGGTCGTGATTATTATTTTTTCAACTCGAGATCATTATAATCTGTAGGACCATAAGGGATGAACAAGTTTGCAAAAAAAATCCCTTCTTCCTACTAGGATTACAACCCATATCTTTACACAATTGATCATTGTAGCAGGTGTGAATAGAGGTGATGCTAGATCTACGATGTCACTCAATTAAATTGCATGAATATTTTTTATAGTATTTTCCCCACTCCATTATATTCTTCTCCATATTTCTTTTGCTTGGAAACATGAAGCCACATCAAGGAAGCAAGCCAACCACCTCACTGTCATCTCTGAAGTATAAAGATTTGATAAGCTCTTAAAATATCCAATGATGGCCATTTGTGTAATATGTGGATGTATGCACTCTTTACATCAAAGTTGGTTGAATTATGTAAATAGCTATGATGTATAAGTTCTAATTATTGAGTATCTATATGCTGACTCCAAATAAGTAAGATGAGTCTAATGAAGATGACAATGATAATGAATACCTGTATAGATGTACTATTTAATCTTTGTTTCCTGCCACTATCTTTTGGAACCAAGAAGAGATAAATATATTTCTAAGTTTTTGATCACTCTTAAATCCAGTGGTGTAGATCACTAAATCAGCTTCTATTGGGGTGATCTCATTTTCTGTGAGGATACCATTCTTACAGAATTCAAAGGTCTTAGAAGGTTTCAAGATGATGCTTCCTTCTTCTACTTTGTCATAAAAGTTTTCTGGTAATATACTGAGCTAACCAGTAGTTATCGCATGAAAGAAACTATGTTCAGGTACCATATCATACTTCTTCATGGGGATTGTGTTCTTTAAGTAGCTTTGTGCGAACTTCGAGATGATCCACCTCTAAAACTGAAAGAAAATTTTAGTGAATTTATCATGGAAGTCTGAGAGGTATGCTTGATATATATTGATGAGAAATAATAATGAGTTAAAAGTGTACCAAAGGTGAAAGTAAGGTGGCTAAGATGCTTAAAAAAAGCCCTTCCCTAGATTTGTGAAGGAGTAGTTCTGAGAAGCGATTTAAATACAAGTGAGTTAAGGGAATTCCCCATGCCATTAATTTAGTTATATTCCATCTTTTTGTTTGAACTATCATTGTGCAAGGATATTCGGGTCTTATTGATAAACAAAGAGATAATTTTCTTTAGATTTTCCTATATTATAATGCTTGAAGCATATGACATATAACATTAGTATGATATGATCATCAACTTATATTACTAGCATTTTTTGGATGATTTTGTTTATGTAATCTCACCCTTCTTATATCTTTATATTAAATTTAAAAACCTTTAAGATTCATTTTTGTATCTGCTCTTATAATCATCTTATAGTTCTATAAATCAGTAGAATTGAAGTAAGGATTGTGATTACACGAGTTCCTCTTTACAACAAATAAATTTTTTGTTGTATTATATTTTTAATAATGCTCACTTTAAATTTATTGTTCTTGACAATATTATCTTAAAGAGTTGCCCCAACTTACCTTTCTATATGATTGTTGACATAGAAAAATATGAAGTCAATTATTGCATAAATAGAAGTTTGTAAGGCTTCCTTTTTTTTTTCTGAGTTTGTTCAACTCCAACCTCTCCTATTTTCCTAATCATTTCACTCCTAATCTTTTCTATTTTTTATGAATTGTTATATGTAATATAAAGGTTTTAAAATAAAAGATCAATATATATTTTAAATAATTATCATTAATATTAGCACATTCTGTAGCTATGTCCAATGCTGATTTGAGATAGCCCACAATAATTACTCGCTTTCCCTTCACCAACTCAGCAGCAGCTGTGGTACTCATATTGGACTAATCCATGAAATGAATGATCTTATCATTAAATACCTCTGGATCTTTATCTTTTGAGAAAAATTAGAATATTTGGAAGTCCATTGAATCGTCCAATGCAGAGGATCACAAAATCCACCGTAAGTACCTAATTTTCAAAAAATTTGCATAACTCAAAGGCAATGGCAATATATATATGAATATTTGAATTGTTCATTAATAATTAATAATTATTATTTTTTACTTTTGAGACCACTTAAATGTTAGATAATATTTGCATAAATATGAAAAGAAAAATGGAGGTAGAAGAGTAGAGAGAATTTAAAAACGGATGACTTAAATATCTTTGCCTCTAATTTTTATTTTCATCTTGTTTTTACTTACAATCCATTTCTAATTTGTGAAATGATCATAAAATATTTATTTATTATTATTATTTTATTACATTGCAATTATATATTAAATAACATATTGAAAAATATGCTATTTTTTTGTTAATGTAAACCAATCCTTCTGAAAAATAATTACCTTTGTCCTTAATGAAAGAGCTTATGTCAATCTGAACAAATCAGTATTATTATATTAATTGCAAAAAGTATCAAAATATACCGATAACAAGTAACACGTAATAATTTTACACAAACACGTAATAATTTTTGGGAAATTTACATACATACGATGGAATTCTTATGCATTTATATATTTCACACTCAAATTTAAATATTTACAAAATTAACACTTTTCCTATGCAGAAAAAGATATCCTCATACAAGTTCTATTTATACAACTTACCTCTAAAGCTTCGTCTTCCTCGCCGCACCGTAACATGCCACAACCCTCGTCACCCGCCGTCAAATGCATCGCCGGATCCACTCCACAGATCCCACGCCTTCATCTCCTCCACCCCTACACCAACATATTCTATCCCCTCCACCTTCTCTCCAAACCTCACATATCTTAGAAGATCGAGTCGCTATGCATAGGATTCCAAGTACTCCATCACCTGCTTATTATCATTAAGAACCTCCATAACCTTCGAATTGATAATCCTATCTTGCTGACTGAAGCAAGCGACGGCGTGTTTTCCACACTTCACGATGCTCATCGGCCTCGAAGACCACTCGGTCGGAATCTTTCTCCAGCAAGTATGTTACAGCCATAAGCCGCCGGATGATACGCCGATGATGCTCTTCCTCTCGCTTCCATGAGAAAATATTACGTGCGGAGTTCAGATGTAGCTTTACGTCCGATTGTCAATCACTACGCAACACTTGTATAGTATAAAATTATGATGTTTTTTACTTAACAATGCTGTAATTTGATGGCGCTTAACCACTCCGTTTACGTTACCCTGGTCCTAACCCGACCTAGCCCATCCTATCAAGACAGCGGGAGAAACGACATTCGAATGCGAGGAAGAAATTAAAAAATAAATATATAAATAGATTTAGGGCATAATATGTTTTTTTTTCTTAGACAAACCGAGCTTAGAGAAAGAAACAGAAAATCTCATTTCATTTTTCGAGAAGAACCGTGAAGATGAAGAACGAATTTAGAAGTTGTGGCCTTGAAGATATTGCGACCAATTTAGTGGATGATGTATTACATAAAAATACATTGGTAAATTTTCTGAACTGTTTGATATGTACAATTTTTTTAGGATTAATTTATGATATTCTTTGAAATTCTTTTATTTAATATATATTTCCTACGCTGTTAAGAGTTTTTTGCAAGAGGACTTTACTTATTTTAGGAACTATTTTGCATGTGTACTCTCTGTCCTCACATGAGAGTACAACATATTTTGTCTTTTTTTAAGGATTTTGACCCTGTTTGGATATAATATGTTTAGTAGATGACATCACAAGCTGTTTGGAGGTTGATTGATTGATTTTATGGCAGATTTGCATATGCACTCTCTGTACTTTCATGAGAGTACATATGTTATTTTATAAATTTTTGTCAGATTTTTTGGCCTCTTTGGAGAGAATATATTTAATAGATTCCATTAGAAGTAATTTGGAGGCTTATTGGTTAGCTTTTAGGGATATTTTGCATCTGTACTCTGTGCACTCTCATGAGAGTATAACCCATTTTCTCATTTTTTTTTCAACTTTTTGGCCTATTTGAAGGGAATATGTTTAATAGATTCCATTAGAAGCAATTTGAAGGATGATTGATTGGTTTTGGAGTAGATTTGCATGTGTACTCTCTGTACTCTCTTGAGAGTACAACTTATTTTTTTATTTTTTTTCATATTTTTTGGCTTGTTTGGAGAGAATATGTTTAATAAATTCCATTAGAGATAATTTGGAGACTGATTGGTTGGTTTTGGGAACAGATTTGCATGTGTACACTCTGACTCTCTGAGAGTACAACTTATTTTTTCAATTTTTTCATATTTTTTGGCAGGTTTGAAGAGAATATGTTTAATATATTCCATTAGAAGTAATTTGGAGGCTGATTGGTTGGTTTTGGGGACAAATTTATATGTATACTTTCTGTACTCTCATGAGAGTACACCCCATTTTCTCATTTTATTTAGATTTTTTGGCTTGTTTGAAGAGAATATATTTAATAGATTATATTAGAAATAATTTGGAGGGATTTAGTTTTTGATTTATATTCTCTGTACTCTCATGAGAGTACATCCCACTTTCTTATTTTTTTTCAGATTTTTTGGCCTGATTAGAGAGAATATGTTTAATAGATTCCATTAGAAGTAATTTAGAAGCTGATTGGTTAGTTTTGGGGGCAGATTTGTATGTGTACTCTCTGTACTCTCATGAGAGTACACCCCATTTTCTCATTTTTTAAACTTTTTTAGTTTGTTTGGAGAGAATATATTTAAAAGATTCTATTAGAAGTAATTTGGAGGCTGATTGATTAGTTTTTAGGAGTATTTTATATATATACTCTCTATACTCTAATGAGAGTACACCCCATTTTCTCATTTTTTTTCTTAGTTTTTTAGCCTGTTTGAAGAGAATATGTTTAATAGATTTCATTAGAAGCAATTTGGAGACAAATTAATTAGTTTTAGAGATTTTCAGATTCTCAGTTCTCATGAGAGTACACCCCATTTTCTCATTTTTTTCAGCTTTTTTGGCATATTTGGAGAGAATATATTTTAATAGAATCCATTAGAAGCAATTTGAAGGCTGATTGGTTGGTTTTTAAGAATATTTTATATCTGTACTCTTTATATTCTCATGAGAGTATATCCCATTTTCTCATTTTATTCCAGATTTTTTGGCCTGTTTGGAGAGAATATGTTTAATAAGTTATATTAGAAGTAATTTGGAGGCTGATTGGTTAGTTTTTAAGGCTATTTTGCATATGTATTCTTTGTACTCTCATGAGAGTATACTTCATTTTTTCAATTTTTTCCAAATTTATTAGCCTGTTTGGAGAAAATATGTTTAATGGATTCCATAATTGAGGTCGATTGGTTAGTTTTGGGGTGTTTGCATCTATACTATGTACTCTCATGAGAGTACATCCATTTTCATTTTTTTATTTTTTGGCATGTTTGGAGAGAATGTTTTAATATTCCATAAGCAATTTGGGATTGGTTAATTTTTAGGGGTGTTTTACATCTGTACTATATGTACTCTCATGAGAGTACAACTCATTTTCTTATTTTTTACTTTTGGGCTTGGAGAGAATATGTAATAGATTCTATAAGAATTTAGAGATTGGTTGGTTTTAGTATATTTGTACTTGTATGTACTCTCTTGAGAGTACACCCCATTTTTATATTTTGGAGCTGTTTTGCATGTGACATATTTATGTTTGAGTAGGTGAATGAGTTAAATGATCAGTACGATGACGAAGCCATTATGTTTAATAACCCAAATGTGGAGAAACTCCTTGGTATCACTGTTCACAATGAAAAGGAGGTATAATGCATTATGCCATCAAACTAGTTCGATGGAAGGATCATGCTAGTTATTGGCCAAACTCCAAGAAATTAAAATCAAAGGATTTTTTTATGTGCAAATGTAGATCAAAAGAAAGTTGTCAATCTAAACTGCTCAATCAAATTATAGAAAACAAATACAAGGAGTGGTTGTTCGGCCATGATTAGATTTTCTATTGATTTAGATGAGAATTGGAAGGTTAAACAATATATAGAAAGTCATAATCATGTATTGGTAAAGTGATCTATCTTCGATCATAGGGCATCGATGAGAAGACTGTTGAAGACAATAGGAATTAGAGCAACTGATGTGTTTAGCTACCTAAGTGAGGAAGTTGGCAGCATGGAGAATATTGACTTCACAAAAAGAGATGCTTTCATCCAAAAAAGAGAAGATCGAGGATTGTGAATGGTGATAGTAATGCATTAATACAACTGCTCAAGGAAAGACAAGGAGGATGAGATGTTTTGCATGGGATGCCCAAGTTGATGAGTCAGATTGCTTGGTTAGATTTTTTTGGAGCAATGACATGTCAAGGATAGAATATGATTATTTTGAGGATGCTATAATTTTTTATACAAGCTATCGACTCAATAATTATAATTTTGTCTATGCCCTTTTTGTTAGAGTGAATTATCACTAGCAAAATGTCTTATTTGAAGTAGCATTTCTATTAGAAGAGACAATTGAGTCATTAACATGGCTATTCAAGATATTTCTCTGGTTAATGAGTGACAGACATCCTATAACAATATTCACTGATCAAGATCAGACAATGATGAGAGTTATCGAAATTGTATTACCGCATACTCATCATAGGTTATGCCAATGACATATTTGAAGAAAGCTCCTTCGAAGGTACATTACTTTAATAGTAATAAGATAGTACAAAGTCTATTCTATACATGCATGAGCAAGTGTGACTCACAGGAAGAGTTTGAGCAAGCTTGGTCTACCATGCTAGATGAAGGCAATTTGCATGATCATGCTTGGTTGTCTGAGCTTTATAAAATTAGATGCAAGTGGTCCACCGCATTCTACAAAGACTCATTCTGTATGGGAATCTTGTCAACGTGTGTAGTGAGTCCACGAATAATGTATGCCATGGAATATCTAAACCAACAAGTTCAATCATAGATTATTTCTTAGGATTGGAGAAGGTTATGAACACATGGCACCAGAATGAATATGATGAAGATTTCAAGTGCAGCCAGTCAATAATTCTTCCTGTTGTTAAGACTAATCCAATTCTGAAACAAGCCACTATGTTTTACACAAGAAAGTTTTATACAATGTTTGAGGAAGAATCTTTACATGGAGTTGGAGGATTAGCAGCAAATGTGTCAGGTGACAAACCCATGGAGTATTTGGTGAGAAACTTAGAGAATAAATATGCTTCCAAAATATGGACTATCCATTTTGACAAGACATACCTAAATTTAACTTGTAGTTGTAAAAAATTTGAAATGAGGGATTGCTTTGTGCCCACTGCATCCTAGTTCTTAGTCAGGAAGATATTGTGCGCATTCTGGATAGGTATCTTCTCATGCGATGGCAACTAGAGCAAAGAGGGATATCTACTTTGAGAGTGCTTACAAGAAATTAAAAGATGTGTAAGACAATGATGGAAATGAAGCTAACATTATTTTCCAGAAGCACATCAATCGATATGCTTGTCAAATAAACACCAGGGCAAAGGATAATAAGATAGCTAAGGAGTATATGCTTGGATCCTTTAAAAAACTATATGATAATATCGAATTCTATTATGTGAGAGAATTCACCTCCAACTGACAGAACAACTAAGAAAAAGAAGTCAATCACAACCGATAAAAGAAATGACATTTTAAAGGATCCAGTTAAGCAGCAACCAAAGTGTGTTTCAAATGCAAGGCTTAAGGGATATTGAGAGAGAACCAAGAAAACCAAAAGTAATTTTCTATTTGCCTCTAAAGTTATAGTATTTAAATATTATTTTTAAACTTTAAACCATCCTACTTTTATTGTTATAGAGACCAAAGAATAATTTGAGAGGGGTGGAGAACATGTAAAGTCACCCATTGCAACACCTTTTTTAGTTATGCTTGAGTGCTTTTCAGAGGTATGCATGGAAAACCCGTCAGCCATGATGTTACATATCATTAACTAATACGATATTCTATTCTAGGAATTTAACTCAAGCTCAACAATCAATCAGTCGGCTGAAAGGTACACTGAGCTGATGATGGATATCATTATAGGGAAACATTTTAATGGATGATATCATTTAGGTGTGTGTTCTTCAACTGTACATACTTTAATGTCGATTTGACTGAAAATGTGTGAGTTAGTAGATAGTATGTTGTACTTGGTGATTATTCTTTGTACTTTGACATCTGTTGGAATTATTTTTAATATGGTGGTGATATTCTGTAGTATAAAATTTCCATCAACAGATTATGCATTATATAACCAAATTTTATTGAACATTTTATCTCTAAACATGTGAAACAACCTCCAAACACCTTGTATTTGCATCTTCTACATTTTTATCTGCAAATAGGGTAGATCATTTGACATAAAAGAGGAAAATGGAGTGTACTCTCTGGAGTGTACAGAGAGTACATGTGCTAAACAACCCCTGAAATCGACAAAAGAACCCTCAAACAGCTTGCATTTGCATATACTAAGTATTTTCTACAAACAGGGCCAAACAACTAGCAGAAAAGGAGAAAATGAGGTGTACTCTCTGGAGAGTACATAGAGTACACGTGATAAAACCCTTAAATTGACAAAAGATCCCCCAAACAACTTGCATTTGCATATACTAACTATTTTATCTATAAACAGGGTCAAATAGCTGGCAGAAAAAGGGAAAATGGGGTGTACTCTCTAGAGAGTACAAAGAGTACATGCATGTACCCCAAAAGAACCTAAAAAACATTTGCATACAAACTATTTTATTTGCAAACATGGCCAAATAACTGACAGAAAAGGGAAAAATAGGGTGCACTCTATGGAGAGTACAGAGAGTACATGTGCTAAACAACCCCTAAAATTGGCAAAAGAACCTCCAAACAGCTTACTTTTGCATCTACAAACTATTTTATCTGCAAAGAGGGCCAAACAATTGGTAGAAATGGGAAAAGTGGGGTGTACTCTCTGGAAAGTACAAATGGTACACGTGCTAAACAACCCCTAAAATTGACAAAAGAACCTCCAAATAGCTTGCATTTGCATCCACAAACTATTTTTATTTGCAAACACGGCCAAAGAACTCAAGTGGAAAATGTCTGTACAAGTCTGACCCACCAATGAAAGAATTGGTGAAAATGCTAAAATTTGAAATAAGTTCTCACGAGTACAAGAGTGCAAAAAAAAATCTACTAGGAAGCCAATCAGATTCGAAAGAAAATTTTTGAATTTTTGTAGAACTTTCAATTAAATTTTAGCTCTCTAAGCAAAATAATAAATAATATTTAATAAATTATTAGAATATATTGGACTGTGACATTAAGTTTCGGTAAATGGTAGTGCTCTTAAATTGCTTTCCTTTTTTTAAAAAAAATTGAAAACAAAATAAAATAAAGCATGATTTTCAGCTCTGATCTGAATTAGTACGAGTAAATGGAATTGCTCTTAATACGCATGATATTTATAAGATATGATTGGAATGATTGTAAGTTTGGATCCGAACAATTTTGACTAAACAGTACTGCTCTTATTACACACATATTTTATAAAGCCCAAAAAGATATCCACTTATATATTTAAATTTGATATTTTAAAATTCAATTAATTAGTTTATATGTACTATATCATTTATTGCTATTTTTACAAACAAAGTATAGTTTCCGAAATATTTAAAATATATTTAATATAATTTTTTTTAAAAATAACTATTTTACTTTCTATCAGTGTTATATATCATTATTTTATATAGATAATTTATGTATTATTTATTGATCCTTCAAATACATTTCTAGTATCTCAAATTTATTTTATTTTAAATTACAATCAATGTCAAATCAAAATATAAAATGAAAATGAGAAAAAAAAGAGACTGAGAGTATAAAATAGAAAAAAATTAACATGCTCAATGTATAATGGAATATATTAAACATATTCTTTCCAAACATACTAAAAATTCTAGAAGAAAATGAGAAAATGGTTTGTACTCTCATGAGAGTACAGAGAGTACACATGCTAAACTATTAAGAAAAACTACCCATCAGTCTCCAAATTGCTTCAACTGGTATGTAAGAAACCTATTTTCTCCAAACAGGCCAAAGAAATTGAAAAAAAAGATAAAATAGTTTGTGCTCTCTTAAGAGTATAGAGAGTACACATGCTAAACTGCTCAAAAAAGCTACTCATTAGCCTCCAAATTGCTTCAAATGGTATGCAATAAACATATTTCCTCCAAACAGGCAAAAAAAGTGAAAAAAAAAGAGAAAATAGTTTGTACTCTCATGAGAGTACAGAGAGTGCACCTGCAAAACAGCTCAAAAAGCTACCCATCAGCCTCCAAATTACTTCAAATGGTATGTAATAAACATATTTTCTCCGAAAAGGCCAAAAAAATTGAAAAAAAAGATAAAATAGTCTGTACTCTCTTAATAGTATAGAGAATACACATGTCAATTTGCTCAGAAAAACTACCCATCAGCCTCCAAATTGCTTCAAATAGTTTGTAATAAATATATTTCCTCCAAATAAGCCAAAAAAAGAAAATAGTCAGACTCTTAGAGTACAAAGAGTACACCTGGAAAATTGCTCAAGAAAGCTACCTATCAGCCTCCACATTACTTCAAATGGTATGTAATAAATATATTTCTTCCAAATAGGCCAAAAAGTAAAAAAAAAAGAGAAAATAGTCTGTACTCTCATGAGAGTACAGAAAGTACACTTATAAAATAGCTCAAAAAGCTAATATCAGCCTCCAAATTGCTTCAAATGGTATCTAATAAACATATTTTCTCCAAAGAGGTCAAAAAAAGTAAAAAAAAAAGATAAAATAGACTATACTCTCTTAAGAGTACAAAGAGTACGCATACTATACTGCTCAAAAAGCTACCCATCAATTATTTTCAAATGATTTGTAATGAACATATTCCTAAAACATACCAAAAAAAAGTAAAAAAAAAGAGAAAATGGTCTGTACTCTCATGAGAGTACAGAGATACAAAACAGCTCAAAAAAAGCTACCCATCAGCCTCGAAATTGCTTTAAATGGTATGTAATGAATATATTTTCTACAAATAGGCCAAAAGAAGTGAAAAAAATTAGAAAATAGTTTGTACTCTCAAGAGAGTACAGAGAGTACACATACAAAATAAGTCAAAAAAGCTAACAATCAGGCTCCAAAGAGCTTGTAATAGAATATATTAAACATATTCTCTCCAAACATGCCAAAAAAAGCTAGGAAAAAAGTGAAAATAGTACTCTCATGAGAGTATAGTACACAAAACATCTCAAAAAAGCTAATATTCAGGCTCCAAATAACCTGTAATGGAATTTGTTAAACATATTATGTCTAAACAGGCAAAAAAATCTTAAAAAAAGAGATTAGACTCGAGAGGTAAAAGAGACACATGACAACTAAAAGCTATCCATCAAACTCCAAATTGCTTCAAATGATATGTAATAAACATATTCTCGTCAAACAAGCAAAAAAAAGTGAAATAAATTAAGGAAATAGTCTGTACTGTCAGGAGAGCAAAGATAGTACAACTACAAAACTACGCATATGCACCCTAACCTCCAGTCTAAAACATCACATCATAAAATAAAAGCAAACATCAAACCATGCACCGTCCTAACCTAAAGCTAGAAGTAGTGGCTTAGCTTAATGTGTGTGCTTTTAAGGTTTGTGATATGCTTAACTATGGCTTTAAGTTAGATTTTCTAAGTGTGAAGAATGTTCAACTTAGAGGAGGTTTTATTTATAAGTTTAGTTGATTTTATTTTTTGTTTTGATTAGGTTCAAGTGAATCTTACAACTAATTACTAAGTTTAGATGAACTCTAAACAAACCTATTCAAAAGGAAGACATTTTAAGATTCAGTAAAGTGAATTAAATTCACAAAACACATATCTCATTATTTTTCTCCTAACATATATAACATGCATATGAATGGATCCTGAGCTTATCTATACATACCAAATGAGAATGTTTAGCACACCTTATGATGTATGCTAAGTTACTTAAGAAAATTTGAATGTTTATGATGCATGATTTTCATTAAGTAGAAAAAGAGATTTCTTATCCAATTTTCACATGTATATGAGTGTATGAAAGGCATAAATGAGCGCAAATCATTGTTAGTACTTGAGATGTAAAGTACAAGACCTTCTTGGTGATGCATAAATATATGCTTTTGCCAATTCAATCTTTCCTCGAGAAAATTTCATGTCTTTGGTTACTCGGTGATGCATAAAACTTATTTTAAAAATTTTGACTTGGTGTTTAAAATTGTCAAATTGACTTGAAGAAAAAAAATATGATTAAAAAAATATATATATATATATATATATATATATATATATATATATATATATATATATATATATATATATATATACCTCATAATTCTTATATATTTACACATCTAATACGTATCATTTCATATTTTTGTACTTTTCTGAGATATCAAAGGATGCATTTCACTTTCAAAAAAGTAGTGAAAATAGTTTATTTATTTATTTATTTTTTATGTGATCTCAAAAATTTTTGTGTTGTTTATGTAATTATTAATATTTAGATGTTATATATGCAAATATATAAGAATTGTGTTGTATGTATGTAAATGCCCCTAAACAATTTGATATTTTTTTTTATGTTTGAGGTATGAATCAAAATCATAAGCTAACTAATGTGTTGGATGTGCATTTAATTTTTTAAATTTAAAATCAAATTGAAATGTCAATGCAAGTTTTTATGTTAGATTAATAGTTTACATATATATATATATATATATATATATATATATATATATATATATATATATATATATATATATATATATGTATATATATATATATATATATATATATATATATATATATATAATCAAAAATCAATTTAAAATTTATTAAACGTTAACCTCATATTGAATTTAACAAACCAATTGGCTGGAATTGTGTCATCTTTTCTTTAAAAAAATGCTAAATAGAAACTTTTGGACGTTTTTGTCAATAGTTGGTAGATTGAAACAGGAAGCAAGAGCAGAAGAAATGAAAAAAAAAAAACGGAAAAATAGGATATCCTTTAAATTGGAAGCATTATCAATAATCAAACAGTTTTGAATATATCATTATCGGAAAAGACAAAGATAATAAAAAAAAATAAAAAAAAAAATAATATATATATATATATATATATATATATATATAATATATATATATATATATATATTGTTTTTATATATATAGAGAAAATATATACATATATATATATATGTATATATATATATATATATATATATATATATATGTATATGTATATACATATATATGTATATGTATATACATTATATATGTATATGTATATACATATATGTATATGTATATATATATATATATTATTAATTATTATACATATATATATATATATATATGTATATATATATATATACATATATATGTATATACATTATATATATATATATATAAACGTTCCCTTTCAAAAAATTGGCCAAGTCAAAAAAATATTGTAAAATTGGTCTCTCTCTCTCTCTCTCTCTTATATATATATATAAGATAAAGAATTTTAACAGAGAAATGATAAAAGAATTTGTTAGCTAAGTTGAGATAAATTAGTTTTGAGGCGGAGGATGATTATTTTGTACATGAATTCCCCAGAGCATGAGTCCTTGCCGGCATCGCCCATGATTTATTTAAAATTTTTTAAGATTTATTGAATGATGGTGATATGATGGACTCCTCACTTAGAATTCCACTATACCTACTCTTCAATTGTGTTTTTTTAAATTAAATTTTATTATATTTTAAGCTTTTTTAATTCAAAGATAATTTCCATCAATAAAAATGAAAATAATTTAAAATTTTAAACTTTTTAACGTTAGAGAAGAAGCTGTCTGAGCACCCTCATAGAGGAAGATCAAATAAAGCATAGTTCAGGGAAATCTTAGCCTCAAAAGTTTTTTTTTTTATTTTAAAAAAACAAAATAGAATAAAATAAGGTACAAATAGATACCCCACCCAAATTGAGATATTAATTGTAATTAATCTCCCATTCATGTTGATCAAGGCACTTTTCATAATATTTTATCTTATTTCTACCATAATGGCTCAAAATAGGTTTGAAATAATCTAAAAAGTTTATAAGAAATTATCTTCTAATATGATATTGTTAGATATAAAATACAAAAATAGCTGAATATTTGAGTAATCAATCATAGAATGTAGAAGACCACTAGATTAAAAAGGTGAAGGAGAAGAAGAATAACCTCCTAACTAAAACTACTCTAACCTCTAAAGTAAGATTACCTTCAATTTGAGTAGGAGGTAGGACATGAGTCATAGGAATTGATTGGCTAAAAGAGCAAGTTTATGTTTGACTTTTGCTTAAAATATAATTGGATAGAGATGGAATTATAAACTCCTATTTAGCTTGAATGAACAATGAATCAAGAATCACTTAATCAAGGAGAATATTTAGATCAATAGCAATTAGAGGGAATATATGTCAATTTGTAGCTTTGCCTAATACCAAGTCATAATTTTTAAAATAAGTTTTATGCATCACAAAATAACTAAATACATTAATTTTTTTCTCAAAGAAAGATTGAATTGGCAAGAGCATATATATGAAACAGTCATATCTCTTTCTAGTATTATGATTACATAAAAATGCAAAAGATAATTGTATGGGACTTCCTTCTTCTACTTTATCATAAAAGTTCTCTAGTAATATACGAGTACTGCTTGGAAGAAACTGTGGTGAGATATAATATCATACTTCTTTATGGGGATTGTTTTCTTTAGATAGGTCTCTGTAAACTTTGAGAAGAATCACTTCTAAAATTGATTTTTTTTAAAAAAAAATTCAATCATACTTATGTGAAAGATATAATTGACAAATATTGATTAGATGGAGCGATGAATCAAAAGTACACCAAAGTGAAATAAATCTAGCTAAGAGACTTGAAATAAGTCCTTCCTTAGGCTTATGAAGGTGCAATTGTAAGAAGCAGCTTAAATACAAGTAAATTAAAGAATGCCGCAAGCCTCCAAATGGGATAAGTTCCATATTTTTGTTCAAACTATCACTGTACATGGATATTCAGATCCTATTGATAAACACCAATATATATATATATATATATATATATATATATATATAGAGAGAGAGAGAGAGAGATAGAGAGAGAGAGAGAGAGAAGAGATATAGAGAGAGAGAGAGAGAGAGAGAGAGAGAGAGAGAGAGAGAGAGAGAGAGAGAGAGAGAGATTTTTAAGATGCTTCATATGATATTTGTATAATAAAAATATTTTAGATTGTTAATATATATTTTTTTTCATTTGTTGATTTTATTTATCTAATCTCACCCCACTTAGATCCCTTTATTTGTTGAATTTTAAAACCATTTTAAGATTATTTCTTCATATCTAATTGTATAATCATCTTAATTATGGTTGTGTAAATGAGTGGAACTTAAGTGAAGATTGGTTGCACATTAATTTTGTTTATAGCAAGAAAGTTTTGTGTTCTAAGTTTTCTCCTTTTAATATGTATTTTTAATTATTCTTGCATCAAATCTATTACTCTTCACATTATTCTCTAGAAGGATTAGCCTTGACTTCATGCTAAGTGCAAGGTTCATGACATCAAAGGAAACTACACTTAATTATTAATAAAAAAAAAGTTTTCAAGGTCTTTTTTTTTTCCGTGTGAGTGGAGATAACATGAAAGTTTAAAAATTTCTATATAATACTGTGTTAAATAGAAGAATATATATATATATATATATATATATATATATAACATAGTTACCATTAATATTAGAATAGCAATTAGAGATCATACAAAGGAAGATTTGCATACATACCTCATAATGCTTATATATTTACATATCTAATACCTATTGTTTGATATTTAGTACATTTCTAGATATCAAAGGATGCATTTCACTTTAAGAAAATAGTGAAATAGCTTTATTTTATGTGATTTCAAAAAATTAGATGTTATAATATAATTATTGGAGTTTAGATGTTATATATGTAATTATATAAGAATTTTATGGTATGTAGATAAATGCCCCTAAAAAAAAATTGATTTGTTTTTTTTGAGGTATTAATCAAAATCCATAAGCTAAATATTGTGTTGGATGTGCATTTATTATTATTATTATTTTAAAAATCAAATTGAAATGTCAATGCAACTTTTTATGTTTGATTAATAGTTTATATATATAGCTTATTTTTTTCATTTCGTTTCCATATTTTTTGACTTGTTTGGAGAGAATATATTTATTAGATGATATTACAAGCAATTCGGAGGCTGATTGATTAGTTTTGGAGACAGATTTGCATAGTGTACTCTCATGAAAGGATACCCCATTTTCTCATTTTTTTTTCAAATTTTTTTTCCTGTTTGGAGAGAATATGTTTATTAAATTCCATTAAAAATAATTTGGAGGCTAATTGGTTGGTTTTGGAGGCAGATTTGCATGTGTACTATATGTAATCTCATGAGAGTACAAACCATTTTCTTAATTTTTTTAGATTTTTTGGCCTCTTTGGAGAGAATATGTTTAATAGATTTCATTAGAAGCAATTTGGAGGCTGATTGATTGATTTTGTATGATTTTATATATGTTTTTTTATTTTTTTTCATATTTTTTGGCCTATTTGGACAGAATATGTTTAATAGATTCCATTAAAAGTAATTTGGAGACTGATTGATTAGTTTTGGAGGTAGATTATATGTGTACTCTCTATACTCTCTTGAGAGTGCACCTTAGTTTTTCAATTTTTTTTAGATTTTTTGGCCTATTTGGAGAGAATATGTTTATAGATTCCATTATAAGTAATTTGGAAGCTGATTGATTAGTTTTGGGGAGATGTATTTACTCTATACCTTGAGAGTATAACTTATTTTTTTCATTTTTTCCACATTTTGTGGCCTGTTTGGAGAGAATATATTTATTAGATGGAATTACAAGCAATTTGGAGGCTAATTGTTTGGTTTTTGAGATAGATTTGTATGTGTACTCTTTGTACTCTCATGAGAGTAACCCTATTTTCTCATTTTATTCTAGATTTTTTGGCTTGTTTGGAGAGAATATATTTATTAGATTCCATTATAAGCAATTTGGAGGCTAACTGGTTGATTTTAATGGGTATTTTGTATCTATACTCTCTGTACTCTCATGAGAGTACACCCCATTTTTTACATTTTTTTAGATTTTTTGGCATGTTTGGAGAGAATATGTTTAATAGATTATATTAGAAGTAATTTGGAGGCTGATTGGTTAGTTTTAGTTATTTTATTGCTCTCTATACTCATGAGAGTACACCCCATTTTCTCATTTTTTTAGCTTTTTTGGCTTTGGAGATAATATGTTTAATAGATTCCATTGAAAGAAATTTAGAGGCTGATTGGTTAGTTTTGGAGATAGATTTGCATATGTACTCTCTATACTCTTATGAGTACAGACCATTTTTCACATTTGTTTCCAAATTTTTTGGCCTGTTTGGAGATAATATGTTTATTAAAGTCCATTAGAGAAAATTTGGAGGCTGATTGGTTAGTTTTAGAGGTAGATTTGCATGTGTACTCTCTATACTCTCATGAGAGTATAAACCATTTGCACATTTGCTTCCAGATTTTTTGGCCTTTTTGGAGAGAATATGTTTATTAGATTCCACAAAGAATTTGGAATTGGTTAGTTTTGGAGAAGCGTGTACTCTCGTACATGAGACTATAGATTTTCTCATTTATTTCAATTTTATACTGCTTGGAGAGAATATGTTTATTAGATTCCATTAAGCAACTTATAGCTAATTGGTTACTTTTGGGGTAGATTTCTATGTGTACTCTTGTACTCTCATGAAAGTATAGAATTATTATTCTTTTTTTTTTTTTTAGATTACTGTTTAGATATAATATATTTTATGTATATTCCATGAGAGTACATATATTTTTAGTTTGTAAAACTATGGGTCTTATCATATATTTATTATATCTCATTGGAAGATGTGGAGATGTTTCATGAAGAATTTGCTAGTTTTAGTATTGTTTTGTTTGTGTACTCTCTAGGCCTCCATTCTACCGATAATGTTCTCATTAATTGACTTTTCATTTTGAAGTTTAACATGTGGGAAAATGATAACTTCTAGATGCGCTATCACCATTAGAGCTTGTTTGATAATATTTTAAAGAGCTTTTAACAACATTTTAAGGCTTCATTTACATCAAAAGAAAGATACCACCATCACTTCAATCATGTAGGAGAAATATGTGCATTCCTGGTGAAATACTCAAGTTTTAAGAATAAACTTAAGAATTTGATCGAGTAGCACAAATTGTACATACATTGTTTGCTTTCAAATCTTTTTTTATATATCACAACCATAGAGTGGCATCAGAATTGATTGCCTATGCCGACGACATAAACAAATTTGCTGTGTACAATTGGGCAGAGGCCATTTGGGCTTTTCTGGTTTCATAATTTGATGATATTACATCAAAGATTCTGACACAGAAGGCACCCAAATATATGAGTGGTTTTATCACTCTTCTAATGGTAATGCTCTACATCTTCGATTTGTATTATTTGATGCATTAAGTTAACTTATATAAATATTCTTAGATCTGACAAAGCACATAGCATCATAAGGCCACCCTTTCCTTCGAAGCCATGTTATTATGGCCAAAATAAAGAGATGACTCCTTCAGGTTTGGGAGGACAGGTGACACAAAATAATTTCACTTTATTTATATTAGAATATATTTATTCATATTGTAAATCATTATATTTTCTTATTGGTGTAACACTCCGCCTTTCATTTGAGGACATATAAAAGTAGAGACCTGGCTCCTTAAAACATTGTCCCCTAATAGTAGCTGATTTCACTAAATTTTTATGTAGGTTAGCAAAGATGCTCCAATATCAGTGGATGAATCACCCATGTCGTAGTTGAGGAGCATCAGGCGGAGGTATGCATCATCTTAGTAGATTATGCCTTAATTCATAGTGAATCTAGCTCTTCATCACTAATTTCCTTGTATCTAGCTAAGGCACATCATATTGTTTACTTCTCATCAAGAAATGTCTTGCCCAAGCCAATGCTGCAGCTCATTGACACCTCGTGCTCTCGATTCAAGGAGAAGTAAGTCATTTTTCATTCAACTCCTTTTATATATAAAATCACCTATTCATTTAATTAGGCTCTCATTCTCATATTTCTTAGATGTAGGGGTGATAGTGTATTCAGGTTGGGAATATCATCATTGCATAAGGCTATATTGATGAGTACATATCATATCCGCGATGATGCCGATTTTTTTCTTGGTGAGAAAGCTATATCCTAGGCTATATGTCCCATATTTGTATGTTTCATGCCTGCACTAAGTAAGTTACTCCACAGAACTTTGGGTAATATGATCCATTCCTAGCTTAGATAGTTAGAAGCCACTAATTATTAACTTTCTCTTCACTTCCTACAGAGTTATGCTAAATATGACCTACAAAAGGAAAGCAAAATGTTCATCCAAAGATGTCACAGATAGTATTTTATTGAGTTTCTTTACTTCCAATTATAAATAATCGCATTGGACACTCTTGGTACATACTAAGTAAGGGGCTTGGTATTTTATGATTCATTGCCAAACCCACTCATAAGACCATTATTCGAGATTATAAGAATTGTTCTCATTTTGGTTTGCATAAAGTGCATATTTTGTACCTAATTATTAACTATATTTCTGACTATTTATATCAAATTACTTATCAAAGATGCTGGTCAATATTTCTAGAGCGATCTCATAGAATGGCCAATCAAAGTGATGAGTGGTCTACCCAAGAAAATAGTGTCGATCAGATGTTTGTCCAAATCCATGGAAATAAAGAATCAAGAAACCTGAATTAGGCACCGATTGGCCAAAGAAGATGAATTGCTTGTATTTGCTTATGCTATCTTCTATTTGGGTATGAAAAAATTGATTTGACAAATGTTGAATTGAAGTTCGATATGTTGTAAATCAATTGCTTTAGAAATGTATCTGTGGTGTGTTTATGGATGCCATTACAAGCTTTTTTTTTAAACCCTTTCTAGAGATAACATGTCTAGTAGATTCCATGTTTAGTAGATAACATGTGTGGAGCTTTAAGACCCTTTTTTAGCTATTTTTTCATCCTTTTTAACCTGTTTGGATAAAATATATGTTCAGTAGATGCTTTGTAGGTTGCTTGATCCTTGTTGGTTTGGATTTACATGTGTAGTTTGTACTCCCAAGAGAGTACAAATCATTTTCTCATTTATTTCTACATTTTATAGTATTTAGAGAGAATATGTTTAATAGATTATATTAGAAGCAATTTGGTTGAGGTTGATTTTGAAGACAGATATACTTTTGTACTCTCATGAGAGTACATCCCATTTTCACATTTTTTTCTAGATTTTTTGGTCTATTTGGAGAGACTATGTTTATTAGATTCCATTAGAAGTTTAAAGGTGATTGATTTTGGGTAATTTGTATTTCTCAGTACTCTCTTGAGAGTATATATTTTAGTTTTCCTATCTTTTCAATTTTTCATTTTGGCCTATTTGGAGAATATGTTTAATAGATTCTATGATAAAGTGTTTGAAATTTTAACTTTTGAACTTTTATAAGTGTACTTTGTACTCTCATGAGAGTGCACCATTTCATTTTTCTAGCTTTTTTACTGTTGGAAAGAATATATTTAATAGATTCCATTTATTTTTTGAATATTAGCTATTTGGGGATGTTTTGTAGGTACCTATGTACTTTCAGAGTAGACATATTTTCAAAAGTTTTAATTTTCCGACTTTGGAGAGAATATTTATTACATACCATTTGAAGCAATTTGGAGGTGAGTATCTTTTTTGAACATGTGTACTCTTTGTACTCTCATTAGAGAGTAGACTATTTTCATTTTTTTTTCAACTTGTTTTTTATTTAGAAAGAATATGTTTAATATATTCCATTATAAGTTGTTTGGAGCCTAATATTAACTTTTTTTGAGAGATTTTGTAAGTGTACTCTATACTCCCTAAGAGTATGGGCTACCTTCTCAATTTTTTTAATTTTTTGCTGAGAAATGAATACACATACCTTGGAAAATAAGAGTTTGTGTAACATGTAGTACTCTCATGAGAATATTTTCATTTTTTTTTCAATTTTTTGGCCTATTTAGAAAGAATATGTTTAATAGATTCCATTAGGTTGTTCGGAGCTTGAATATTAGCTTTTTGAGCTATTTTGCATGTGTACTCTCTGTATTCTCCTCAGAGTATAGATTATTTTCTCATTTTTTTCACTTTTCTAATTTTGAGAATGTTTATTACATACCATTGCAATTTGGAGGTCGAGTTTTCAACATATGTGTACTCCAGACTTTCATGAGAGAAACCATTTTCTTTTAACTTTTTTGGCTGTTTAAAAGAATATGTTTAATAGATTCCATTATAGTTGTTTGGAGCATGAATATTAGCTTTTTTTTATTTTTGTTCTCAGATTCTCTGAGAGTAGATTATTTTCAATTTTTCCACTTTTTCGACTTGTTTGAGAGAATATGTTTATTACATACCATTTGAAGTAATTTGGAGGTTGATGGATAGCTTTTTTAAGTAGTTTGGCATATGTACTTCACTCTCATGATAGTAAACTATTTTCTTTTTTTTTAAATTTTTTGAATATTTATAGAATATGTTTAGTAGATTCCATCACAGTTGTTTGGAGCATGAATATTAGCTTTTGAGCTATTTTGTAGTTGTATCTCTACTCTCGACAGAGACTATTTTTTTTTAATTTATTTCACTTTTTTTGGCTTGTTTGACGAGAATATGTTTATTACATATCATTTGAAGCAATTTTGAGGTTGATGGATAGCTTTTTTCAGCAGTTTGTCATGTGTACTCTTTGTACTCTCACGAGAGTGCAGACCATTTTCTCTTTTTTTTAGATTTTTTTGCCTGTTTAGACATAATATGTTTAATAGATTCCATTACGGTTTTTATTTGGAGCTTGAATATTATTTTTTTGAGATGTTTTGTGTACTCTATATTCTCGAGAGTATAGACTATTTTCACATTTTTTTTTTCATTTTGGCATGTTTGAGAGAATATGATATTCTATTACAATTTTGGAGCCGATTGTTAGCTTTTTTGACTTATTTTGTATGTGTACTCCTCTGAGACAACAATTTTCTAATTTTTTTTTCACTTCTTTGGCTGTTTGGAGAAAATATATTTATTACATACCATTTAAAGCAATTTGGAGGCTGATGGGTAGCTTTTTTTGAGCTGTTTGTATCTCAGATTCTCATGAGAGTACATATTTTTTTTTTACTTTTTTGGTTTTTGAGGGAATATGTTCATTACAAATCATTTGAAGCAATTTGAGGTTGATGGATATTTTTGAGTAGCATGACTCGAGAGTGCCTATTTTATCTTTTTTTTCTAATTTTTTGACTTTGGAGAAAATATATACATACAAAAGCAGAGGTCGATAGTAGCTTTTTGAGTCGTTTATAAGGTACTCCTCATGAGAGTAGACTATTTTCTTTCTTTTTACTTTTGGTATTTTGAGGAAATATATTTATTACATACCATTTGAAGTAATTTGGAGGTGATATATTTTGAGCAATTTCAGTGTACTTTTGTACTCCTAAGAGAGTGAGTATTTTCTTTTTTTTCACTTTTTGATTATTTGAGAAAATATGTTTATTACAAACCATTTGAAGCAATTTGGAGGTCGATTTTTGAGCAAAGTTTACTCATAAAGAGAGCAGACTATTTTCTTTTTTCTTTTCTTTGTTTGAGAAAATATATATTACATACCATTTGAAGTAATTTGAGGTATTTTTTGAGCTATTTTAGTAATTTGTTCTCCTAGAGTACATAGTATTTTTCACTTTTGCTTGGAGGAAATATGTTTATTACATACCATTTGAAGCAATTTGAGGGATGGGTAGTTTTGAGCAGATGCATGTGTACTCTATACTCTTAAGAGAGTACTGACTATTTTATCTTTTTTTTTTCTTTGGCTTTGGAGAAAATATGTTTCTTACATACTAGAAGCAATTTGGAGACCGATAGATTTTCTCAGTAAGATATAACTCTCAGACTCTCATGAGAGTACAAACCATTTCTCATTTTCTTCCTTTTTAGTATGTTGGAAAGAATATGTTTAACATATTCCATTCCATTGGAGCTTGTTTGTTAGTTTTTTGAGCTATTTGTCCCTCAGATCGTCTAAGACAACTATTTTCTCATTTTTTCCCATTTTCTCATTTTCTATTTTATTTGACATTGATTGTAATTTAAAATAAAATAAATTTGAGATACTAGAAATGTATTTGAAGGATATAATTAATACATAAATTATCTATATAAAATAATGATATATAGCACCGATCAAAAGTAAAATAGTTATTTTTTAAAAAAATTATATTAAATATAATTTTAAATATTTCGGAAACTATACTTTATTTGTAAAAATAGCAATAAATGATATAGTACTTAAAAACTAATTAATTGAATTTTTAAATATAAAATATCAAATTTAAGATGAAAATATGTAAAAATTGTGGATACCTGGTTTATAAAATAATCGTGTAATAAGAGCGATTGTTTAGTCAAAATTGTTCTGGATCCAAACTTACAATCATTCCAATCATATCTTATAAATATCATGATTAAGAGCAATTTTTTTACTCATACTAATTGATCGAGTGAAAATCTTTATTTTATTTTATTTTGTTTTCATTTTTTTTAAAAAAAAGAAAAGCAATTTAAGAGCACTACCAGTTACCGAAACTTAATGTCACAGTCTAATATATTCTAATAATTTATTAAATATTATTTATTATTTTTCTTAGAGAGTTAAAATTTATTTGAAAGTTCTACAAAAGAAATTTCTCTTCAACTGATCTTCCTAGTAGATTTTTTGCACTCACTGTACTCTCATGAGAGTACACTTATTTTTTGGCATTTTTAGCATTTTCACCAATTCTTTCATTCAAATTGGGGAGTTCTGGAGCACCTTTGCATGTGTACTCTCTGTACTCTCCAGAGAGTACACCCCATTTTTCCCAATTCTGCCAGTTCTTTGGCCCTGTTTGCAAATAAAAATAGTTTGTGGATGCAAATGCAAGCTATTTGGAGGTTCTTTTGCCGATTTTAGGGGTTGTTTAGCACGTTTACCATTTGTACTTTCCAGAGAGTACACCCATTTTTTCCATTTCTACCAATTGTTTGGCCCTGTTTGCAGATAAAATAGTTTGTAGATGCAAATGTAAGCTGTTTGGAGGTTCTTTTACTGATTTTAGGGGTTGTTTAGCACATGTACTCTCTGTACTCTCCATAGAGTACATTTTTTTTTTTTTCCTTTTTTATTTTAATGTTTTCAAATAAAATAGTTTGTATATGCAAATGCAAACTGTTTGGAGGTTCTTTTGATGATTTAAGGGGCTGTTTAGCACATGTACTCTTTGTACTCTCTAGAGAGTACACCCAATTTTCCCCTTTTCTGCCAGTTATTTGGCCTGTTTACAGATAAAATAGTTAGTATATGCAAATGCAAGCTGTTTGGGGGATCTTCTGTCAATTTAAGAGGTTTTTTATCATGTGTACTCTATGTACTCTCCAGAGAGTACACCTCATTTTCTCCTTTTCTGCCAGTTGTTTGGCCCTGTTTGAGAAGATACTTAGTATATGCAAATGCAAGCTGTTTGAGGGTTCTTTTATTGATTTAAGGGGTTGTTTAGCATGTGTACTCTCTGTACTCTCCAGAGAGTACACTCCATTTTCTCCTTTTATGTCAAATGATCTACCCTATTTGCAGATAAAAATGTAGAAGATGCAAATACAAGGTGTTTGGAGGTTGTTTCACATGTTTAGAGATAAAATGTTCAATAAAATTTGGTTATATAATGCATAATCTGTTGATGGAAATTTTATACTACAGAATATCACCACCATATTAAAAATAATTTCAATAGATGTCGAAGTACAAAGAATAATCACCAAGTACAACATACTATATACTAACTGACACATTTTCAGTCAAATCATTATTAAAGTATGTACAGTTGAAGAACACACACCTAAATGATATCATCCATTAAAATGTTTCCCTATAATGATATCCATCATCACCATTCACCGACCGATTGATTGTTGAGCTTGAGTTAAATTCCTAGAATAGAACATCATATTAGTTAATGATATGTAACAGCATGGCTGACGTGTTTTCCATGCATACCTCTGAAAGCACTCAGGCATAACTAAAAAAGGTGTTGTAATGGGTGACGCTACATGTTCTCCACCCCTCTCAAATTGTTCTTTAGTCTCTATAATAATAAAAGTAGGATGGTTTAAAGTTTAAAAATAATATTTAAATACTATAACTTTAGAGGCAAATAGAAAATTACTTTTGGTTTTCTTGGTTCTCTCTCAATATCTCTTAAGCCTTGCATTTGAAACACCCTTTGGCTGCTGCTTAACAAGATCCTTTAAAATATCATTTCTTTTATCTGTTGTGGTTGACTTCATTTCCTTAGTTGTTCTATCAGTTGGAGGTGAATTCTCATATAATATAGAATCGATATTATCATATAGTTTTTTTAAAGGATCCAAGCATATGCTCCTTAGCTATCTTATTATCCTTTGCCCTGGTGTTTATTTGACAAGCATGTCGATTAATGTGGTTCTGGAAAATAATGCCAGCTTCATTTTCATCATTACCTTACACATCTTTTAATTTCTTGTAAGCACTGTCAAAGTAGATATCCCTCTTTTCTCTGGTTGACCATCGCATGAGAAGATACCTATCCAGAATGCGCACAATATCTTCTTGACTAAGAACTCGGATGCAGTGGGCACAAAGCAATCCCTCATTTCAAATTTTTTACAACTACAAGTTAAATTTAGGCATGTCTTGTCGAAATGGGCAGCCCATATTTTGGAAGCATATTTATTCTCTAAGTTTCTCACCAAATACTCCATGGGATTGTCATCTGACACATTTGCTGCTAATCCTCCAACTCCATGTAAAGATTCTTCCTCAAATATTGTATAAAGCTTTCTTTTGTAAAACATAGCGGCTTATTTCAGAATTGGATTAGTCTTAACAACAGGAACAACTACTGACTAGCTGCACTTGAAATATTCATCATGTTCATTCTGATGCCATGTGTTCATAACCTTCTCCAATCTTAAGAAATAATCTATGATTGAACTTGTTGGTTTAGATATTTCATGACATACATTATTCGTGGACTCACTACGTTGCGTTGATAAGATTCCCATACAAAATGAGTCTTTGTAGAATGCGGTGGACCACTTGCATCTAATTTTATAAAGCTCAAACAGCCAAGCATGATCATGCAAATTGCCTTCATCTAGCATTGTAGACTAAGCTTGCTCAAACTCTTCCTCTGAGTCACACTTGCTCATGCATGTATAGAATAGACTTTGTACTATCTTATTACTATTAAAGTAATGTACCTTCGAAGGAGCTTTCTTCGAAATATGTCATTGCATAACCTATGATATGTTTATCACAATTTTGATAGCTCTCATCATTGTCTGATCTTGATCAGTGAATATTGTTATAGGATATCTGTCGCTCATTAACCAGAGAAATATCTTGAATAGCCATGTGAATGACTCAATTATCTCTTCTGATAGAAATGCTACATCAAATAAGATATTTTTCTAGTGATGATTCACTCCAACAAAAGGGGCATAGAAAAAATTATATTAATTGAGTCGATAGCTTGTATAAAAAATTATAGCATCCTCAAAATAATCATATTCTATCCTTGACATGTCATTGCTCCAAAAAAACTAACCAAGCAATCTGACTCATCAACTTGGGCATCCCATGCAAACATCTCATCCTCTGCTTGTCTTTCCTTGAACAATTGTATTAATGCATTACTATTTTCACAATCCTCGATCTTTATGAAATTGAAAGCATCTCTTTTGTGAAGTTAATATTCTCCATGCCAACTTCCTCACTTAGGTAGCTAAACACATCTGTTTACTCGCCTCGCCATTATCTTCAACACAGCTGTTTCTCATCGTTGATGCCTCTGTATGATCTGAGAAGATGTTGATCACCCGGCTTTACCAATACATGATTATGACTTTCTATATATTTTTAACCTTCCAATTCTCATCTAAATCAATAGAAAATCTAATCATGATCGACAACCACTTTGTATCTATTTTCTAGAATTTGAAGAGTAGATTTCTTTCGATCTACATTTTGCACATAAAAAATCCTTTGATTTTAATTTCTTGGAGTTTGGCCAATAACTAGCATGATCTTTCATAACACTGAACCTAGTTTGATGAGCATAATCACGACAAAGGCATACGCCTCCTTTTCATCATGGTGAAGGAGTTTCCCACATTTGGGTTATTAAACATAACGACTTCATCATTGCACCGATCATTTAACTCATTCACCTGCTCAAACATAAATATGTCACATGCAAAATAGCTCCAAAATATGAAAATGGGGTGTACTCTCAAGAGAGTACAGAGAGTACACATGCAAATATGCCCCTAAAATCAACCAATCAGTCTCCAAATTGCTTCTAATAGAATCTATTCAACATATTCTCTCAAACAGCCCAAAAAAGCTAAAAAAAATAAGAAAATGGGTTGTACTCATGAGAGAGAAGATGCAAAGAACCCCTAAAAATTAACCTATTAGCTTCCAAATTGCTTCTAATAAAATTTATTAAACACATTCTCTCCAAACATGCCAAAAAGCTAAAAAAATGAGAAAATCAGAAGTGCTCTCATGAGAGTACATAGAGTACAGATGCAAAATATCACTAAAAACTAACCAATCAGCCTCCAAATTACTTCTAATGGAATCCATTAAACAATTTTTTTCCAAACAGGCTCAAAAATCTAGAAAAAATTGAAAAAATGAAGTATACTCTCATGAGAGTACAGAGAATACATATGCAAAACACCCTTAAAAACTAACCAATCAGCCTCCAAATTCCTTCTAATGTAATTTATTAAACATATTCTCTCCAAACAGGCCAAAAAATCGAGAATAAAATGAGAAAATGGGATGCACTCTCATGAGAGTACAAAGAGTACAGATATAAAATATCCCTAAAAACCAACCAATCAGCCTTCAAATTGCTTCTAATAGAATCTATTAAATATATTCTCTCCAAATATGCCAAAAAAGCAGAAAAAAATAAGAAAATGAGGTGTACTCTCATGAGAGTACAGAGAGTACAGATATAAAACACCTCTAAAAACTAACTAATTAGTTTCCAAATTGCTTCAAATGAAATCTATTTAACATATTCTCTTCAAACAGGCTAAAAAACTAGGAAAAAAAATGAGAAAATGGGGTGTACTCTCATTAGAGTAGAGAGAGTACAGATGTAAAATACTCCTAAAAATTAACCAATCATCCTCCAAATTACTTCTAATGGAATCTTTTAAACATATTCTCTCCAAAAAAGCTAAAAAAGTTTTAAAAATTTGAGAAAATGGGGTGTACTCTCAAGAGAGTATAGAGAGTACACATGCAAATCTGCCCCAAAAACTAACCAATCAGCCTCTAAATTGCTTATAATGGAATCTATTAAACATATTCTCTCCTATCAGGCCAAAAAATCTGGAAAAAAAATGAGAAAATGGGATGTACTCTGAGAGTAGAGAGTAATACACAAACTAAAACTAATCCCTCCAAATTACTTCTAATAGAATCTATTAAATATATTCTCTTCAAACAGACAAAAAATCTGAAAAAGAGAAATGGGTGTACTCTACACATGTAAATCTATCCCAAAACCAACCAATCACCAAATTTCTAATGGAATATATTAAACATATTCTCTTCAAACATGCCAAAAAAATATGAAAAAATTGAAAATAAGTTATCTCAAGAGAGTACAGAGAGTACACATGCAAATCTGTTCCCAAAACCAACCAATCAGTCTCCAAATTACTTATAATGAAATTTATTAAACATATTCTCTCCAAACAGGCCAAAAAAATAAAAAATGAAAATAAGTTGTACTCAAGAGAGACAGAGTACACATGCAACTCCAAAACCAATCAATCATCCTCCAAATTGATTCTAATGGAATCTATTAAACATATTCTCTTCAAATAGGCCAAAAAAGTTGAAAAAAAATTAGAAAAAGGGTTGTACTGAGAGTGCAGAGTATATATGCAAAATATCCCTAAAACCTAACCAATAAGCCTCCAAATTACTTCTAATTAATCTATTAAATATATTCTTTTAGCCAAAAAAATATGACAAAATTTATAAAATAATATGTACTCTCATGAAAGTATAGAGAATATATATGCAACCGCCATAAAATCAACCAATCAACCTCCAAACAGCTTGTAATATCATCTACTAAACATATTATATCCAAACAGGGTCAAAAATCTTTAAAAAAAAAAAAGACAAAATGTGTTGTACTCTCATGTGAGGACAGAGAGTACACATGCAAAGCAGTTCCTAAAATTAGCAAAGTCCTCTTGCAAAAAAACTCTAAGCAGAAATATATATTAAATATAATTATTAAAGAATATCAAAACCCTAAGAAAATTGTACATAAAAAAATTAAAATTTACCAATGTATTTTTATGTAATACATCATCCACTAAATTGCAATATCATCCATAACTTCTAAATTCATTCTTCATCTTCACGGTTCTTCTCAAAAAATGAAATTAGATTTTCTGTTTCTTTCTCTAAGCTCAGTTTGTCTGAAAAAAAACATATTATGCCTTAAATCTATTTGTATATTTTTTTTTAAATTTCTCCCGTGCATTCGAATGTCGTTTGTTCTCTTATGATGGATGGCTGCCGGACTGTGGTAATGTAAACGGTGTGATTAAGCGCCGTTAAATTATAGTTGTTAAAAAAATATCATATTTTTAGTGTGCGAGTGATCGACGACGAAGCTACGCTTTGAACCCCACGTAATATTTTCTCATGGAGCGAGGAAGAGAGTCAGATCATCGCGATCGCCGGTCTTGTAACATGCAAATAACTGGAGAGAGGATTCCGGCTATTCGAGGGCCGAAGCATCGAGAAGAGCACACCCGGCCCACCGGCAAGATGGGATTATCAATTGGCAATTTTTTAAATTGAGTATGTTAAAATGTGAATTAGCTAATTGAGTATCAATAAAAATTTAAGAATAGGTATAATCGTAAGATGAGCCACCACGCCGCCGTCGTGCGTGCCGCCATGCGAGAAGAGTGGCCCACTAATTACCGCTTCTTCGATAGCCGCCACCCAATTAGTGGGCGTTCAGATAAGCCGTCGCCACTAGTTGGGCGACGGCTTCGACATATCTAGAGATCGGTCCCGACGCTATTCGCTTCTTTTTTGCTCGATTCCTCCCCCCGAAACAAGGCTCTCCGCTCGTAGGAACGCCGACCGAACTCCGACCACGGTCCTCCCCTCTTGAACTTCGGCCGCCACCCGCGCATTGCGTCTTGTCTGTGAAGATAGAAAGTTTTTTGATTGTGAACTATTTTTGCTCTCTCATTTATTGGAAGTTAACTTTAGGTGATTCTTGTAGCTCCATTTCGTTGAGGAAAATTCCCTTTTGGATTCTATATTTTTTAGTGCAAGATGAATAAAGAATTTGTTTGATACTTTTCTATGGAGGAATCGATGATCGATGAGCAATTATGTGGGTAAATTGTCGCATGGTTCGGCACAAAGACTTACTGGCATTGAAGCAACGAATTATGAGAAGCTTGCACATCGATCCAGAGTGCCACACTGTCACTCTAATAGGTCATTATCCCTGGTAGCGATTTATAGCATGTCATATCCGACGCATGACGCTGTTACACTGAAGCTTCCGCCGATGTTGTTGTATGTCAAGTGGAAGATGTTAATATTGCATCCACATCAGCTGATCCGTAGTAAGGTCAATATATATACCGCTAACACATACACAGGATTTCATTGCACAAGAACATCCGGGGATACAACGCAGCTCTGATGAGTTTATTCCCAGGTAGTTTATCATCATAATTTATCTGATTATACTTGTAACAATTAATATGATAATTAGATGCTGAACTTATAAGTTATGCGTGATGATGTACATCATGAACCGATGTGCAGAGAGCTTGGAGATGCGAGAAAGTGGCTCAAGTAGTGAGTCCCAGTAGGTATTAGTGATGACCGCTCAGGTAGCCACCGACTTGAGAATATATATACTCTGAGAAATCACTCATTTCAATGTTGTGAGAGTCAAATGTTGTCCACAAACAGTATGTCCGGATATGTAAAAAGGTGGGAAAACGATGTTTACTTTTAAATCGCCTAAATGATGAAATTGAAATTCCAAATGACATTGCCGAAGGTATGTGTTTTGCAAGTAAACGGAGTTTGCAATTTGCCATTGTCGGGTGGTCCATAGTAAATAATGTATAATTCAAGCTTACCTCTAACCGTAAGAACTACGGCGGTGTAAAAGACGATAGTCCTACAAGGCCTCAGAATTGGCATTTACATTGTAGATCCAGACGATTAGGGGTGGAGAATATCAAAAGTTGGTGAAAATCATCATAGATCAATGAAGTTCATCCGGTCATCCATGTAGTTCGATTTCAGCGACTACATCAAACCGTGATCGTGCACCGATTGATTTGAAACCTAGGAGATTATAGGTAGGATGGAGTCAAAATTTAATGTTAAGGTTTCATATATGAAAGCATGGGATGCAAGCTAAGGCAATAAAAGCAATATTCTAGGTGAGAAGAGTCCCTACAGACTCTCGCCTTTATATGCAATCCGCTTACTTTATCTACTAATAATTCAATCTACCAAGACGCAACATTTTCGGAGACTTTTGGGCAACCTTCAATACTGGGATGGAGTTCACTGAACTGTTTTTACGGTACATTTTTGGGCAAGTATCGGCATTACATTATTAACCGCCATAGGAATCAATGACAATGGGTTGTTTCCTTTAGCTTTGTTGTGGAATCAGAAAATGTTGATTCATGGTTGTGGTTTTGTTGTGCTTGCATGATATGTTACCCGTAGTGTCTAGTAGACGTGATTTATGCATAATATCTGATAAACATGCCGGTCTCTTGCGTGGATGCAAAGAGATTTTTCCTTGGGCAGCGCATAGGCATTGTTCCATTTATGGGAATTTTAAAAGCGTGACTCACACGCAGTGCCCACTGATCTAGCTACCGATGAATCTCGTGCATGTAATGGGTCACTCAAAGATAAGCAAGTGCGCCCTCAAGTCTGCTCAAAAAAAAAAACAATCTAAGTACCGTCCAAATAAAAGGTAAGCGTGCAAATACACAAAATTCACTTAGATTGGGTGAAGCGATGTCACCAGGAAGGCAATACTAGGATGAACCTCGAGGTGCCTCGCTCCAATGGTGGCCTCTAACAGCCTGGCCGACGCCTAGTCGGTGGTGCTCCTCTCCATCGTACTGTAAAAAGTAGAAGATTATGGTTTACAATCAACGCTACATACTGCAAATTATGAGAAATAATGGATCAGCCCCTAAAACTAAAAGTGGGAAATAAATCTTAAGACAAACCTTATATTCTTATCACATATAATGAGTGGGAAATCCACATAGACAAATGCTTTTTCTGAAGAATAACTTGGCTACATGAGAAGCCTAAACAATCTTATAAATTACAAATAAATTATAAATAAAAATTTACTACTTAGTTAAAAAATGGATTACTACATATTTATTTTGAAATAAAAAACTTCTTTATGATTTATATATTAAAGGCATGTCAGAATAAAAATAAATTCAAGCTCCCAACTCAATGTATAATCTTGAGTGAAGTTCAAATCCAAACTACTAAAACTAATCAAGCTAAGCTTGGCTATATTTACAATTTTATCCTACAATAATTATTTTCTAAATTCACTCAAATATCAAGATTCACAACAAAATTGTCATTCATGATGAATTGCTTGAATTCGTGAGAAAGAAAACAACTCCGTGACAACTGAATGCATACATAGAAGTTAAAGATGAAAGGCTCTCCAAAATGCCAATCTAAAATAAGTGCAACGGGATAACTTTCATGCCCTCACACAAGCAAAAAGAGGCCTTCCAAAATTGCAGAATGAAGCCATCATTCTTATTTTCAACCCATGCCAACTACTATATGACCAACTAATGCCATATCCACACAAATCTTTATGAGCATATAAGAAATATTTTTAACTAATAAATCCATATTTCAATAATAAAAAAAAGAACATTAGAACTTTCTACAAGCTCTTATGTTAAATCCTTTTTACATAGAGCATATTTGTTAAATTATTTCTTAACATTCCTCATTTAATTATAGGGTGATTGCAAGTTCCTCTTGAGCTTCAATTTCTACAACACAATGTACATTCCTTACAAAACAATAATTCCTGCAACTAACCAACACCTCTATTTTTCCTTGTTAACCAAACATAGCATAGCAAACTTCATTCTAATGAACGAAGGATTGAGCACCTAAAAATAACAGATGTATTATGTTCAACCGAACACAAGAAACATATGGAAGTTATATGTAGATTTTACAAGAATTTATATTTATTACTACTAAAAATTGTTACATTAATTCCAACCAACTTTTTAAAACTATAAGAAAATAACCAGAAAAAAGAAAACAACACCGTTTATTACTGGAGAATGAAGTTTTCAAGCCAAGCTATAGTTTTCCAATCATATAGTACTTACGGTTTCCAGTTCAACCATATAGCCGTAAAAAAATACCTAGAAGAAGTCGTGTGCAACGGGACAAAAAAAGCGCAATGCAGGCGGTGAGACCTACGCCGGCGGCCGAAGTTCCTGGGGAGGAGGAGTGGTGGGCGGTCGGACTCGGCTGGCTCCGAGCCTTGTTTCGGGAGGAATCGAGCAAAACCGGTAATACGACCGATCGGCCCTAAAGATAGAAGCCGCCCAACTAGTGGGCTCGCCCCGCATCAATCGCCACCAGTGAGGGTCGCCCATAGTGGGCGACCGTCACTTTTCGCTACGCCACATAACACGCGTGAGCCCACCAATCGCCACCATACCTATTCTTAAATTTTTTTTAATACTCAATTAGCTAATTCCCATTTTAACCGCATCAATTTAAAAAATTGCCTTATCAATTCGACTTTCCATAGCGCAGAAGGTTACGGAGGTTCTTCTTGATAATAAGCGGTGATGGAGTACTTGGAATCATGCACAACTGATGTTCTAAGATATGTGAGGTTTGGAGAGAAGGTGGAGGGGATAAAATATGTTGGTGTAGGGGAGGAGGAGATGAAGGCGTGGGATCTGTGGAGTGGCTCCGGCGATGCATTTGACGGCGGGCGACGAGGGTTGTGGCATGTTAAGGTGCGGCGCGAGGAAGACGGAGCTATAGAGGTAAGTTGTATAAATAGAACTTGTATGAGGATACTCTCATATAGTGTGTAAAATTATTACGTGTTGCATGTTATCTGTATATTTTGATACTATTTTTCAATTAATATAATAATACTGATTTGTTCAGATTGACGTAAGCTCTTTCATTAAGGACAAAGGTAATTATTTTTCAGAAGGATTGGTACATTAACAAAAAATAACATATTTTTCAATATGTTATAATATATAATTGCAGTGTAATAAAATAATAATAATAAATAAATATTTTATGATCATTTCACAAATTAGAAATGGATTGTAAGTAAAAACAAGATGAAAAGAAAAATTAGAGGCAAAGATATTTAAGTCATCCGTTTTTAAATTCTCTTTACTCTTCTACATCCATTTTTCTATTCATATTTATGCAAATATTATCTAACATTTAAGTGGTCTCAAAAGTAAAAAATAATAATTATTAATTATTAATGAACAATTCAAACATTCATATATATATTGCCATTGCCTTTGAGTTATGCAAATTTTTTGAAAATTAGGTACATACGGTGGATTTTGTGATCCTCTGCATTGGGCGATTCAACGGACTTCCAAATATTCTAATTTTTTCAAAAGATAAAGTTCCAGAAGTATTTAATGGTAAGATCATTCATTTCATTGATTAGTCCAATATGAGTACCACAGCTGCTGCTGTGTTGGTGAAGGGAAAGCGAGTAATTTTGGGCTAAGCCCTTAATTTTTCCAAAAAAAAAAGCGAGTAATTATTGTGGGCTATCTCAAATCAACATTGGACATAGCTACAGAATGTTCTAATATTAATGATAATTATTTAAAATATATATTGATCTTTTATTTTAAAACTTTTATATTACATATAACAATTCATAAAAAATAGAAAAAGATTAGGAGTGAAATGATTAGGAAAATAGGAGAGGTTGGAGTTGAACAAACTCAGAAAAAAAAAGGGAAGCCTTACAAACTTCTATTTATGCAATAATTGACTTCATATTTTTTTTATGTCAACAATCATATAGAAAGGTAAGTTAGGGCAACTCTTTAAGATAATATTGTCAAGAACAATAAATTTAAAGTGAACATTATTAAAAAGATAATACAACAAAAAATTTATTTGTTGTAAAGAGGAAATGAACTCGTGTAATCACAATCCTTACTTCAATTCTACTAATTTATAGAACTATAAGATGATTAAGAGCAGATAGAAAAATGAATCTTAAAGGTTTTAAATTCAATATAAAGACATAAGAAGGGTGACATTACATAAACAAAATCATCCAAAAATGCTAGTAATATAAGTTGATGATCATATCATGCTAATGTTATATATGTCATATGTTTCAAGCATTATAATATTGAAAATCTAAATAAAGTTCTCAATGTTTATCAACAGACCCAATTCCTTGCACAATGATAGTTCAACAAAAAAGATGGAATATAACTAAATTAATGGTATGGGGAAT
>CM038232.1:3416032-3505683 GCA_021442155.1 Cymbidium sinense
ATTTTTCATATTTTTGGCATGTTTGAAGAGAATATGTTTAATATATTCCATTAGTAATTTAGGTGATTGGTTGGTTTTGGGGATAGATTTACATGTGTACTCTCTCATGAGAGTACACCCCACTTTCTCATTTTTTTCAGATTTTTTGTCCTGTTTGAAGAGAATATATTTAATAGATTCTATTAGAAGTAATTTGGAGGCTGATTGGTTAGTTTTGGGGCTAGATTTGTATGTGTACTCTCTGTACTCTCAAGAGAGTACATCCCATTTTCTCATTTTTTTTCCAGATTTTTTGGCCTGATAGGAGAGAATATGTTTAATAGATTCCATTATAAGCAATTTAGAGGCTGATTGGTTAGTTTTTGGGGCGATTTGCATGTGTACTCTATACTCTCTTGAGAATTACACCCCGTTCTCAATTTTAAAACTTTTTTAGCTTTTTTGGAGAGAATATGTTTAAAAGATTCCATTAGAAATAATTTGGAGGATGATTGGTTAATTTTTAGGAGTATTTTACATCTACTCTCTACTCTAATGAGAGTACACCCCATTTTCTCATTTTTTCCTAGTTTTTTAGCTTTGTTGGAAGAGAATATGTTAAATAGATTTCATTTGAAGCAATTTGGAGACTAATTGGTTAGTTTTTAGAGGTGTTTTATATCTGTACTCTCTATACTCTCATGAAAGTACACTTTATTTTCTCATTTTTTTCAGCTTTTTTGGCATATTTGGAGAATATATTTAATAGATTCAGTAGAAGCAATTTGAAATTTGATTGGTTGGTTTTAGGGATATTTTATATCGTACTCTTTACTCTCATGAGAGTGCATCCCATTTTCTCATTTTTTCGATTTTTTGGCTGTTTGGAGAATATGTTTAATAAATTACATTAGAAGGAATTTGGAGGTGATTGGTTAGTTTTAAATGTTTTGCATATGTATTCTGTACTCTCATGAGAATACTTTTCATTCATTTTTCTAGATTTTTGAGCTGTTTGGAGAAAAAATTGTTTAATGGATTCCATTAGAAGTAATTTGGAGGTGATTGGTTTTTTAGTGATATTTTGCATCGTACTCTATGTACTCTCATGAGAACACCGATTTTCTCATTTTTTTAGCTTTTGGCATGTTTGGAGAGAATGTGTTTAATAAATTTTATTAGAAGCAATTTGGAAGCTAATAGGTTAATTTTAGGGTTCTTTGCATCGTACTCTGTACTCTCATGAGTACAACCCATTTCTTATTTTTTTTTCTTTTGGGCTGTTTGGAGAGAATATGTTGAATAGATTCTATAGAAGCAATTTGGAGGCGATTGGTTGATTTTAGGGGCATATTTACATGTGTACTCTCTGTACTCTCTTGAGAGTACACCCCATTTTCATATTTTGGAGCTATTTTGCATGTGACATATTTATGTTTGAGCAGGTGAATGAGTTAAATGATCGGTGCAATGATGAAGTCGTTATGTTTAATAACCCAAATGTGGGGAAACTCCTTGGCACCACTTTCAATGAAAGGATGCAGCGTCTTGTGATTATGCTCATCAAACTAGGTTCAGTGTTATGAAAGATCATGCTAGTTATTGGCCAAACTCCAAGAAATTAAAATCAAAGAATTTTTTTATGTGCAAATGTAGATCGAAAGAAAGCTGTCAATCTAAACTGCTCAGTCAAATTCTAGAAAATAGATACAAGGAGTGGTTGTCTGATCATGATTAGATTTTCTATTGATTTAGATGAGAATTGGAAGGTTAAAAAATATATAGAAAGTCATAATCATGTATTGGTAAAGGGTGATCAACATCTTCTCGAGATCGAGAAGACAACAGGTTGGAAGACATGTAGGCTAATTAGAGCAACTGGATGCATTTAGCTACCTATGAGGAAGTTAAGGTGCATGGAGAATATTAACTTACAAAAGAGATGCTTTCAATTTCATCTGAAAAGAGAGAAGATCGAGGATTGTGAATGGTGATAGTAATGCATTAATACAATTGTTCAAGGAAAGACAAGCAGAGGATGAGAAGTTTGCATGGGATGTCCAAGTTGATGAGTCAAATTGCTTGGTTAGTTTTTTTTTGGAGCAATGACATGTCAAGGATAGAATATGATTATTTTGAGGATGTCATAATTTTTTATACAAGCTATCGACTCAATAAATATAATTTTTCTATGCCCTTTTTATTGGAGTGAATCATCACTAGCAAAATATCTTATTTGATGTAGCATTTCTATCAAGAGACAATTGAGTCATTTACATGGCTATTCAAGATATTTCTTAATGAGTGACGACATCCTATAACAATATTCATTGATCAAGATCGTAAATGATGAGAGCTATCAAAATTGCATCAAGATACACATCATAGGTTGTTAACATATTTTCAAGAAAGCTCCTTCAAGGTACATTACTTTAATAGTAATAAGATAGTACAAAGTCTATTCTATACATGCATGAGCAAGTGTGACTCACAGAAGGAGTTTGAGCAAGCTTGGTCTACCATGCTAGATGAAGGCAATTTGCATGATCATGCTTGGCTGTCTGAGCTTTATAAAATTAGATGCAAGTGGTCCACTGCATTCTACAAAGACTCATTCTGTATGGGAATCTTATCAATGCAACGTAGTGAGTCCACGAATAATGTATGTCATGAAATCTCTAAACCAACAAGTTCAATCATAGATTATTTCTTGGTATTGGAGAAGGTTATCGACACATGGCATCGAATGAACATGATGAATATTTCAAGTGCTAGAGTTGTTCCTCATTGTTAAGACTAATCCAATTCAAATAGCCGCTATGTTTTACAAAAAAGAAATCTTTATACAATATTTGAGGAAGAATCTTTACATGGAGTTGGATAGCGACAAATGTGTGAGATGACAATCCCATGAGTATTTGGTGAAACTTAGAGAATAAATATGCTTCCAAAATATGGACATTTGACAAGACATGCCTAAATGTAACTTGTAGTTATAAAAAAAAAAATGAAATAATGGGATTGCTTTGTGCCCATTGCATCCGAGTTCTTAGTCAAGAAGATATTGTGCATTCGGATAGGTATCTTCTCAGATGGTCAACTAGAGAAAAGAGGGATATCTACTTTGGCGATTACAAGAAATTAAAAGATGTGTAAGTAATGATGAAAAGCGGCATTATTTTGAATCACATTAATCGCATATCAAATAAACACCAGGGCAAAGGATAATAAGATAGCTAAGGAGCATATGCTTGGATCCTTTAAAAAAACTATATGATAATATCGATTCTATATTATATGAGAATTCACCTCCAACTGATAGAACAACTAAGGAAATGAAGTCAACCACAACAGATAAAAGAAATGATATTTTAAAGGATCTTGTTAAGTAGCAGCCAAAGGGTGTTTCAAATGCAAGGCTTAAGAGATATTGAGAGAGAACCAAGAAAACCAAAAGTAATTTTCTATTTGCCTCTAAAGTTATAGTATTTAAATATTATTTTTAAACTTTAAACCATCCTACTTTTATTATTATAGAGACTAAAGAACAATTTGAGAGGGGTGGAGAACATGTAGCGTCACCCATTACAACACCTTTTTTATGCGAGTGCTTTTGGTATGCATGGAAAACACGTCAGCCATGCTGTTACATATCATTAACTAATATGATGTTCTATTCTAGGAATTTAACTCAAGCTCAACAATCAATCAGTCAGCTGAATGGTACACTGAGCTGATGATGGATATCATTATAGGGAAACATTTTAATGGATGATATCATTTAGGTGTGTGTTCTTCAACTGTACATACTTTAATAATGATTTGACTGAAAATGTGTCAGTTAGTATATAGTATGTTGTACTTGGTGATTATTCTTTGTACTTCGACATCTATTGAAATTATTTTTAATATGGTGGTGATATTCTGTAGTATAAAATTTCCATCAACAGATTATGCATTATATAACCAAATTTTATTGAACATTTTATCTCTAAACATGTGAAACAACCTCAAACACCTTGTATTTGCATCTTACATTTTTATCGCAAATAGGGTAGATCATTTGACATAAAGGAGAAAATGGAGTGTACTCTCACGGAGTGCAGAGAAATGCTAAACAACCCCTTAAATCAATAAAGAACCCTCAAAACGACTTGCATTTGCATATACTAAGTATCTTCTCGCAAAACAAGCTGAGAAAAGGAGAAAATGGGTGTACTCTGGAGAGTACATAGAGTACATGATAAAAAACCTCTTAAATTGATGAAGATCCCCAAACTTGCATTTGCATATACTAACTATTTTATCTATAAGCAGGCCAAATAATGGAAGAAAAGGGAAAATTAGTGTACTCTAGAGTACAAAGAGTACATGTCTTACATAAATCGTCAAAGAACCTCCAAGGTTTGCATTTGCATATACAAACTATTTTGAAAACATGGCCAAATAATTGACATAAAGGAAAAATAGGGTGTACTCTATGGAGGTCTAGAGTACATGTTTAATAAAATCGAAAAGAACCTCCAACGACTTACATTTGCATCTACAAACTATTTTATCTACAAACAGGGCCAAACAATTGGTAGAAATGGGAAAAATGGGGTGTACTCTCTGGAGAGTACAAATGGTAAACGTGCTAAACAACCCCTAAAATCGGCAAAAGAACCTCCAAATAGCTTGCATTTGCATCCACTATTTTATTTGCAAACACGCCAAGAAGCATGGGAAAAATGGGTGTACTCTCTCTGGAGAGTACAGAGAGTACACATCTGGTGCTCAGAACTCCCAATTTGAATGAAAGAATTGGTGAAAATGCTAAAAATGCCAAAATAAGTGTACTCTCATGAGGGAATACTGAGTGCAAAATAGCTCTAAAATCTACTAGAAGCCAGATTGAAGAAATTTGAATTTTGTAGAACTTTCAAATAAATTTTAACTCTCTAAGAAAAATAATAAATAATATTTAATAAATTATTAGAATATATTAGGTTGACATTAAGTTTAATGGTAGTGCTCTTAAATTGCTTTTCTTTTTTTAAAAAAAAATGAAAACAAAATAAAATAAAGAATGATTTTCATTCGATCATAAATGAGTAAAGGAATTGCTCTTAATGCATGATATTTATAAGATATGATTGGAATGATTGTAAGTTTGGATCAAACAATTTTGACTAAATCTTGCTCTTATTACGTATTTTATAAAGACCAAAAAGGTATCCACAATTGCGTTTACATATTTTCATCTTAAATTTGATATTTTATATTTAAAATTCAATTAATTAGTTTTTATGTACTATATCATTTATTGCTATTTTTACAAATAAAGTATAGTTTCCGAAATATTTAAATTTATATTTAATATAATTTTTTTAAAAATAACTATTTTGCTTTCGATCGGTGCTATATATCATTATTTTATATAGATAATTTATGTATTATTTATTGATCCTTCAAATACATTTCTAGTATCTCAAATTTATTTTATTTTAAATTACAATCAGTGTCAAATAAAATAGAAATGAGAGAATCTGGAAAAAATGAGGAAATAGTTTACTCTTAGGATGTGGAGTACACACACAAAATAACAAAAACTAACAAACAACTCAATAGCTTGTAATGGAATATATTAAACATATTCTTTCCAAAACATACTAAAATTCGGAAGAAAATGAGAAAATGGTTTGTACTCTCATGAGTCTGAGAGTACATCTTAAACTACAGAAAATCTACCCATCGTCTCAAATTGCTTATTGGTATGTAAGAAACATATTTTCTCCAAACAACAAAGAAATTAAAAAAAAAGATAAAATAGTATTACTCTCTTAAGGTATAATTACATACAATTCAAAAACTACCCATCTTATAAATTACTTCAAATAGTTTGTAATAAACATATTTCCTCCAAATAATCCAAAAAAGTGAAAAAAAAAAAAAATACTCTGTACTCTTAGGAGAGTACAAAGTACACCTAGAAAATTGCTCAAAAGCTACCATCCCTCCAAATTACTTCAAATGGTATGTAATAAATATATTTCCTCAAAATGGGCCAAAAAAGTGAAAAGAAAAGAAAATAGTCACACTTTTATGAGAATGAGTACACTTATAAAACTCAAAAGCTATCGACCTCAATTGCTTCAAATGGTATCGATAAACATATTTTCTCCAAACAGGTCAAAAAATTAGAAAAAAAAAGATAAAATGTACTCTCATAGAGAGTCGCATGCCATCTTACTCAAAAGCTATCCATCAACCTCAAATTGCTTCAAATGATTTGTAATGAACATATTCCCTCAAAAATAAACCAAAAAGTAAAAAAAAAAAAAGAGAAAATGGTCGTACTCTCATGAGAGTCTGAGAGATATAAACTCAAAAAAAACTACCCATCGACCTCAAATTGCTTTAAATGGTATGTAATAAATATATTTTTCCAAACGGGCCAAAAGTGAAAAAAATTAATTGTTTATACTCAGTCTGAGAGTACACATACAAAATAAGTCAAAAAAATAACAATAGAGCTAATAAAATATCTTGAACATATCTCTCCAAACATGCCAAAAAAAAATGAAAATAATTATACTCTCAGAATATAGAGTACACTACAAAACATCTCAAAAGCTAATATTCAAGTCCAAAAACCTATAATGGAATCTATTAAACATATTATATCAGCAGAAAATCTAAAAAAAGAAAATGGTGCACTCTTGTGAGTACAAGAGTACACATGATACGAAAAAGCTATCCATCAACCTCTAAATTGCTTCAAATGGTATTAATAAACATATTCTCTCAAACAAGCCAAAAAAAAAGTGAAATAAATTAAAAAAAATAGTCTATCTTGTCAGAGTAGAGATAATCAACTACAAAATAGCTCAAAAAAATAATCTTCATTCTCCAAATAATCAATGGAATCTACTAAACATATTCTCTAAATTTCAAAAAAAATTTGGGAAAAAAGAAAAAATAGTTTGTACTATCATGAGAGTACAGAGAGTACACATGCCAAACTACTTAAAAAAAAGCTATCCATCAGCCTCCAAATTACTTCAAATGGTATGTAATAAACATATTCTCTCCAAACAAGTCAGAAAAAGTGGAAAAATTAAGAAAATAGTCTGTACTCTCACGAGAGTACAGAGAGTACAACTATAAAATAGCTTAAAAAAAAGCTAATATTCATGCTCCAAACAACCTATAATGGAATCTATTAAACATACTCTTTCCAAACAGGCCAAAAAAGTTAAAAAAAAAAGAGAAAATGATTTCTACTCTCATGAGAGTACAGAGAGTACACATATCAAACTACTAAAAAAACTCACCCATCAGCCTCCAAATTGCTTCGAATGGTATGTAATAAACATTCTTTGTCTAAATAGACTAGAAAAAGTGAAAAAAATGAGAAAATAATCTATACTCTGAGGAGAATACAGAGAGTACACCTGCAAAATAGCTCAAAAAAAAGCTAATATTCAAGCTCCGAACAACCTGTAATGGAATCTATTAAACATATTCTTTTCAAGTAGGCCAAAAAAATTAAAAAAAAATAAAAAAATGGTCTATACTCTCATGAGAGTACAGAGAGTACATATGCCAAACTGCTGAAAAAACTTACCCATCAGCCTCCAAATTGCTTCAAATGGTATGTAATAAACATATTCTCTCCAAACAGGCCAAAAAAATTGAAAAAAATTGAGAAGGTAGCCCATACTCTTAGGAGAGTATAGAGAGTACACTTACAAAATCTCAAAAAAGTTAATATTCCGGCTCCAAACAACTTATAATGGAATATATTAAACATATTCTTTCTAAATAGGCCCAACAAGTTGAAAAAAAAAGTAAAAATAGTCTATACTCTAATGAGAGTACAAAGAGTACACATGTTAAACTGCTGAAAAAAGATACCCATCAGCCTCCAAATTGCTTCAAATGGTATGTAATAAATATATTCTCTCCAAACAGGTCAGAAAAATTAAAAACTTTTGAAAATAGTCTGTACTCTCAGGAAACTACATAGAGTACACCTACAAAACATCCCCAAATAGCTAATATTCAGTTCTAAATAACTCAATGGAATCTATTAAATATATTCTTTCCAAACAGGTAAAAAAAGCTAGAAAAAAAAATGTGAAAATGGTCTGTACTCTCATGAGAGTACAAAGAGTACACTTATAAAGTAGTTCAAAAAAAGTTAAAATTCAGGCTCCAAACACTTTATCATAGAATCTATTAAACATATTATCTCCAAATAGGCCAAAAAATCTGAGAAAAACTGAAAAAAAAAAAAAAAGATAGGAAAAACTAAAAATATATATTGCACTCTCAAGAGAGTACAGAGAGTACACATACAAATTTACCCCCAAAATCAACCAATCAGCCTTTAAATTGCTTCTAATGGAATCTAATAAACATAGTCTCTCCAAATAGACCAAAAAATCTGGAAAAAAATGTGAAAATGGGATGTACTCTCATGAGAGTACAAAAGAGTACAGATACAAATCTGTATTCAAAATCAACCAATCGCCTCCAAATTGCTTCTAATATAATCTATTAAACATATTCTCTAAATAGACTATAAAATGTAGAAATAAATGAGAAAATGATTTGTACTCTCTTGGGAGTACAAACGACACATGCAAATCCAAACCAACAAGGATCAAGCAACCTACAAATTACTTAGGTCATCATGAACATATATTTTATCCAAACAAAGCTAAAAGGATGAAAAATAGCTAAAAAAAGGGGTCCTAAAGCTCCACATGTTATCTACTAAACATGGCATCTACTAGACATGTTATCTCCGTAAAGGGTTTTAAAAAAATAATAGCTTGTAATGGCATCCATAAACACACCACAGATACATTTCTAAAGCAATTGATTTACAACATATCGAACTTCAATTCAACATTTGTCAAATCAATTTTTTCATACCCAAATAGAAGATAGCATAAGCAAACTCAGCCCTGAAGCAATTCATCTTCTTTGGCCAATCCTGGTGGTCAGCCTAGTCCACTGAAGGTTTGCTGATTGCTGTTTCCATGGATTTGCAGACAAACATCTCACGACACTATTTTCTTGGACGTAGACCACTCATCACTTTGATTGGCCATTCTATGAGATCGCTCTGGAAATACTGACCAGCATCTTTGATAAGTAATTTGATATAAATAGTCAGAAATATAGTTAATAATTAGGTACAAAATATGCACTTTATGCAAACCAAAATGAGAACAATTCTTATAATCTCAGGAATAATGGTCTTATGAGTGGGTTTGGCAATGAATCATAAAAATACCAAGCCCCTTACTTAGTATGTCAGACCAAGAGTGTCCAATGCTGATTATTTATAATTGGAAGTAAGAGTAACTCAGCCCTTAAAATACTATCTACAGTGACATGCTGGATGAACATTTTGCTTTCCTTTTGTAGGTCATATTTAGCATAACTCAGAGGAAGTGAAAGTTAATAATTAGTGGCTTCTAACTATCTAAGCTAGGAATGGATCATATTACCCAAAGTTCTGTGGAGTAACTTACTTAGTGCAGGCATGAAACATACAAATATGGGACATATAGCCTAGGATATAGCGAGTACTTCTCAGCCAGTAAAAAGGCGAAGGCATCGGCTTGTGCATCTGGCGGATACTGATATGTCAGCAACTCATCAATATAGCCTTATGCAATGATGATATTCCCAACCGTGAATACACTATCACCCCTACATCTAAGAAATATGAGAATGAGAGCCTAATTAAATGAATAGGTGATTTTATATATACAAAAGGAGTTGAATGAAAAATGACTTACTTCTCCTTGAATCAGGAGCACGAGGTGTCAATGAGCTGCAGGATTGGCTTGGGCAAGACATTTCTTGATGAGAAACAATATGATGTGCCTTAGGGATACAAGGAAATTAGTGATGAAGAGCTAGATTCACTATGAATTAAGGCATAATCTACTAAGATGATGCATACCTCCGCCTGATGCTCCTCAACTACCACGACATCAGTCGGTGATTCATCCACTGATATTGGAGCATCTTTGCTAACCTACATAAAAATTTAGTGAAATCAGCTACTATTAGGGGACAATGTTTTAAGGAGCCAGGTCTCTACTTTTGATATGTCCTCAAATGAAAGGGCACTGTTACACCAATAAGAAAATATAATGATTTACAATATGAATAAATATATTCTAATATAAATAAAGTGAAATTATTTTGTGTCACCTCGTGTCCTCCCAAACCAGTGAAGGAGTCATCTGCAAACTTTATTTTTGGCCATCGAATAAACGCGGTTTCTGAGAAGGAAAATTTATGATGCCTATGTGCTTTGTCGCCCAGATCTGCAAAGAATATTTATATAAGTTAACTTTAATGCATCAAATAATACAAATCTGAAGATGTAGAACGTACCATTAGAAGAGTGATAAAACCACTCATATATTTGGGTGCCTTCTGTGTCAGAATCTTTGATGTAATATCATCAAATTATGAAACCAGAAAAGCCCAAATGGCCTCTGCCCAATTGTACACAGCAAATTTGTTTATGTCATCGGCATAGGCAATCAATTCTGATGCCACTCTATGGTTGTGATATATAAAAAAAGATTTGAAAGAAAACAATGTATGTACAACTGCACCAATTGTGCTACAGTCAACGAGCGATCCAAATTCTTAAGTTTATTCTTAAAATCTACTGAGCTGAACTTCAACAGTGAGTATTTCTGGCCACCAAAAAGGAATGCTTGCTTCTCTATATCCTAGCAAAACATGATTGAAGTGATGGTAGCTGAGTCTTGCTGAATTTCATGCAGCCTAAGAAGCTGATGTAAATGAAGCCTCCTTAAAATGTTAATAACTTCATCAGTAAAGCATGCTGAAATATTATCAAACACCGCTCTAATGGTGATAGGCCTGCATCTAGAAGTTATCATTTTCCCAAACATGTTAAACTTCAAAATGAAAAGTCAATTAATGAGAACATTATCAGTAGAATGGAGGCCTAGAGAGTACACAAGCAAAACAATCACTAAAACTAGCAAATTCTTCATGAAACATCTCCAAACATCTTCCAATGAGATATAATAAATATATGATAAGACCCATAGTTTTACAAACTAAAAAAATATGGTGTACTCTCATGGGAATATACATAAAATATATTATATCTAAACACAGAGTAATAACTGAAAGAAAAAAAAAAGAAAGAGATAATGGTCTATACTTTCATGAGAGTACAAAGAGTACACATAGAAATCTACCCCCAAAATTAACCAATTAGCCTATAAGTTGCTTCTAATGGAATCTAATAAACATATTCTCTCCAAACAGGCCATAAAATTCAGAAATAAATGAGAAAATGGTCTATACTCAGAGAGCTCCACTAGAACACTGTGATTTTGGATTGACTGGGGATGGTGATTTCTTAAATCTATTGTTAATACAAAGCTAATTCACAGAGCTCTAGGTGCTCAACTCTTATGGGTGATTATTATTATTTTTTTTTTGGATTTTCTTATTTGGTTTTTTTTGTTAGAAGATGAACCAGGTTTAGATTAGATGGAGTTTACATCAAATAATGCTCTTAACATCCTACTTGGGTTTGAGTGGTGCTCCAAAGATTGAGAGAGATGTCTATTTCAATTGAGACACTAAAAATATAATTGCTCGGAAAAATTGTCCCCTTTTCTTATGCCTCTCTTGGTTTTATTAGTTTTCTTGTATCTAGAAGGTTATGTGGCTCACCTCAGTAGATGCCATATTATCACGAGTGATGATTTATGTTGTAAGAATGGTTATGAAGTGATACATGCCATATTTGGGTGAGGCATGATTCACACCATGGAGATTTTGAGACATGCATTAGTTGAGTTTGTGGACAAACATCTCCCATAAAATTTTTATTTCTTATTAAGACGGCTATGAGGCTTGCTCAGCATATGTTATAATGGTGTGAAGTACAATTCATGGTATAACACATGGCTATGAGGCTCATCTTGGCAGCACCATAGTGGGTGAAGCTTGATTTACATCATAGGTTTAAGAGAGAGTTTGAGCAAATTATGCTTGTTGTAGCCAATGTAATTGGTGTTGTTGATGATCTAGTGATCAAGCTATGACTATACCCGGACGAGAGTTTGTTTGCATCATAAGGTTGAGTGTCAAGTCATGGGTTTGGAGGTATAGGATCTAGGGTGTAGAGATTGAGCAACTAGGAGATGGTTAGTAAGAAGACAAGTGCAAGAGAGATCATATGATTGCATCACACCAGAGAGAGAGAGAAAAAAATTGGGAGGAGTGGGCAACAACTGCAACAGGTTGAGTGGAAAACAGATTGTTGGAGAGCTAGGAGCATGGTGTTCTAGGGGATGAGTCATACTGTTCAAAATTCGAGCCCAGGTTTGAAGCGAGAATCATAAGGAAGGGTATAGAGTGTTGAGCATTTAAAAGTTATATGTGAGAGTGAATGAGAGAGTGTGACCAAAGAGTGAGTGGATAAGAGATCGGAGAGGGGAGAGCTCAAAGATGGGGTGAGTGGAGGATCAAGAGAGAGAGAGAGATGGAATGGGAGGCTTGTACATTATTCATGAGAGGATTTGAGGCATCACCACACGCCATGAGTGGGTGTATATTCTAGGTTGGTAAGGATGTATGTGCACATGGTTTGTGGCCCATGCATATAGTTTTGTTTTGTTTTTTTTTATCTTTTTATGGTATCATTGGTTTGGTGAATAAATTTTAAGAGTTATTTATTTCATTAAAGTTCAATATAATATGTTGTGTTTTCTTTACAATAACAAATAGCATTTACTTTGATACTAGCTTCTACAATAAGTGATTAAATGACATAATATATACATTAGCTAGACTATGCAAGATAAACTTTATCTAGGTATCTTAAAAGATAAATAATAATATTTATTATTCTAAATACCATTAAATGGAACAAACTATAGCTTAGATACTATGTTATTATCTTAATAGTAACTTTTAAGTGACAATGCTATGCAAATAGCAATGAACCACATAGTTCTCTAGTCAACAATGGTAGGTATTGTGCTTATAATTTGCCACCAAATTTTTAAATGCAAGAACCAACAACATGAAGCTTTCATGACTTTTCCATATATTAATAGAATTTTTTTAATGTTGGCTAATAGCCTAAATCATTCATAAAATATAGTTTATCATCAAACACATGCAATTCTAAAAAAGCCTTATGTTTTAATTGAAAAAAAATGATGACAAAAGTCACTAATAATAGATCTTGTAATATTTGTTCAATTCCACTTTCTAAACTACTTTAGAAATCTTTATTTCTTTATCTGATATTTAATGTACATTTTTATTCATTTCCTTGTAAGTCAAAATATTGATCATAGAAAGGAGCGGCATTATAATCAATTTTGGTCTTTCAGTTTGTTAAAAATATAAAATATGACCAGTTCGAACAATAAATGAAAATAAATTCAAGAAGATAATATACAAAAAATTTGCATTGAATCAAATCCATTTAGGGATTGTTTCATTGGTTGAAAAAGGAATGCATTGCATTCCAAATACAAGAAAATAAATAAAAATTTGGTGTTTGGTTGGTTGAGAAAAAAATGCAATGTAAAATTTCAATGCATTTTTATTTTCAGTCTTTAGTTTAAATCTAGTGAAAAAGAATTTCACCTAATTTGGGCTATTTTCATTTATATCGGTTGGTACAAGCCTCCAAGCTCTCTCCATGCCCCCTAGCTGACCAAAGATTAGCTAAAAAGAGCTTTAAATCTCTTGGCGAGCAAAACACACACAGACTTCCCCAAGGAGAATTGAACTTTTCTTCACCTTCATATATCCAAATCGAAGCCAATTGAAAGCTCTTCCCCCTCCCAAGTATCCTTAACCATTGCAAACCAACCAAGCCAAAATTTTCAAGCCAAGGGTTGGTCTAGGGAACAATTTGTAAGGAATTAACCCAATTTCTTTATCAAGTTCATTCAAGGTCTCAAGCTCTAGGATCAATTCCAAGGCCAATCATCCCACAATTGAGGTATGCCATTAACCATGCTTTTCCTTAAAGATTTGGTTGTGGTCATTTTCATAGGAAAAGTGATCTTCAATAAGATCAAACCATATAGAATCATAGGATATCCTTCAACATGTAGCAATTGAAATCACTTGATTTCGATCATTCATAATTAGCAAAATACATTGGATGGCTCTCGCCTAGAAATGAAGGAGACGACCTCTCCGCCATCCGATCCGTGTATTTGGATCAGACTGTTCAGATCTAGGCGAACCAGATCGATTTTTACCCTTTAAGAACCGCGAGATCAATCCGGACCATTAGATCATCCCATGACCGTATGATGTGCCAATGGGGCTCATGGACCAACCTACCGGCCACAATGAACCACGCAGCGCATTATGGCGTGCGGATCCCACGCCTTCACTTAAAACCGTTCCATTATTTAACAGTTTAAAAATAATTAAAAATTCATAGAAACTTATAAAATTCATAGAAAAATAAATACAAATCAGGAAAATGCAATTGAGGGCTCTATGGATTCATCTTGATGAGAGAAATCCATTGAAATTAAAATACCCAATTTTCATTGGTATTTTCCTTTAATTTGGGTTTAATTGAAAAAGTTAAACCTTAATTACTCTCAAATTAATAATCCAATTAATTTGAAACTTTGAAATGAAATTAAGCATATAACACATCTTAGATAAATTTTTGTGGATTTAATTGAATTCAAAAGAAATTGAAATTTCATATGCTTAACCCTAAAATTAATTAAATTAATTAATCTTAATGAAATAATGAGGAATTTTAATCTAACAATCTTAAATCACCCTAATGAATTTCAATGAACATTAAAACATCACTTAACTTAAACCTAAAAAATCCTTAAATTGACCTAATTTAGATGAGTTAAATAATTTAATTAAACAACATAAACTTATATAAATCATAATAATCACCAAAAAATTATGAATAAACCTTCATTGGAAAGGTAATTTAGTGAAGAATTTATGAAAATTAAAACCCATAACTAAATCTCGATAAATTAGGCTTAATTTAAGTTTTAATGAAATAATTAAAACCATAATTACTCCCTAATTACAAATCTAATCAAGATAAAACTTTGAACAATTGAAATTGGCATGTAGCCCCACTTGTGAGAAAAATTTTTATCCTAATTAATCTCTAGATTAGAAGTTGTTAAATTTCTAAATCCCTAGGTCAATCTTAATCAAATATTAGGTTAAGGAAATTAATTAATCTATTAAATTAAATGGTAATTCAAATCAATTTCAATCAGAAAAGTATTAAGGAACTTATCTAAATATCCTAAGTCAATCAAAGTGATCAAATTCAATCTTAGGTTAACGAGATTAAACCTTAGGTTAACAAAAATTTTAATTAACTTAAACCTTAATATTTGAATTAATAAAATTTAATGAAATCATTCATCTCTAATGAATTTAAGAATGAATCTAAACTTAGGTCAATTAAATCAGATCAAATAATAACTCAAGTGCTTTAAGTTAATCTATGAACAAACCTAAAATACTAATTCATATTAATGAACTTAAACCAAGCTTACAAATCCATGATTTAATAACTTAAATTAAATTGAATAAAATCAAAATTTAATCTAAACTCTTTAAATAAGCCAAATAAAATGAAACCCATATAACTTAATTCAAAATAAATCAAATCCAAACATAAATAATATCAAAAAGGAGTAATTAAGATACTTAAGGATCTTAGTTAGCCTTTTTGGAAACTTCATTAGGATTTAGGATATGGAATAAAGTAAGTTTCACCTAAAAATAAAATTCATTCTATTTCATTCTTGAAAACCTATACAACTTTAACCAAATAAAATGAACTTAGAAATGAGAATTACATAATTAAACCATTGAATTTAAACCACCCAAAGGAAAAAATTAAACAATTTCAAACTTAAAGAGCCTAGCAAAGCCTTGCACACAAACCCCTCTTTTTCACACACTAGATTACTTAGGTCACAGACTCTAGATCTAGGTTAGATCATTCTGTGATTTTCTTTAATATCCTATGAGATGTTGTGCTTCACATATTTATGTGATGTATTGCTTTGACCGATGCCTAGACTTGTTTGCTCATTAGAGATGTTAGCGTCTTTTAGATTTAATATTATTTTTTTGGGACTTTGTTAAAGGGATTGCTGTAATAAATAAATCATAAAATTGTTGTTTGCTTACAAGTGCTGAAAATCCCTTAACATAGTTTATAGGACAGGTGGGCTTGACAAGAAACTAATACTAAGCCCGTATGTTTGTGAAATATAAACCGCGTGTGTGTGTATTTCCTAATGTTTGCAAGGTTAAGGATTTCTTTTGAATTATAAATGTAAATTTGAGCTAATTAGGTTATGATCTATGGGGTCTAGATTAGGAGTGACCCAAGCATGAGATGGTGCGGTGGTCCCCGGAGCCCATGGATGTCCTAAAGAAGGAGACTTTCCTGGAAAGAAGACCCATAGATCTAAACTTGTAGTTCTAGGTCGAGTTGTATAAGGGTAGAACTCGCCCATTTTTTTTTTCTTCAGGTGTACATCAACCAGATTGGCCTGTTTTTCTTAATTTAATTTGGTTTTATTTTTTTGGGTGCGCAATAGAAACAACAAACTTTTTTAGGTTTCTATGCTATGTTTGTGTCATGATGAATCAACAGGCTCATAGGATAAACTAAATATTCTACCAAACTAAATTGAAACATAAAAATAAATACAACTCATAATCTTCATATAAAGCTGGTATTAAAGTAAGAAAAAATATGTAGCAACCCCTTAGTTGGATGTTTTAACATCATGCATAAATCATATTATTTCACTCTTGATTAAGAAGGGCTTCCATCTTTACCGTGAGAACCCTTGACCTTTGAGAGCCTATAATGGAAGAACACCTTCTTCTATTCTAATTTGACCCATAACCTTTTTTTTTAATTGCATGCATTAGGCATAAATAGCATATGGCCTAAAAGAATCTTGAGTCAAAACCATAAAAAATCTAAGAATATGCATTAGTTAGGTGCATCCTCATGCCTACATAATCTTAAGGATTAGAGTGAGTCTAGGTTCATAGATTTCTTTCCTAAGAATACAACAGCCATCTTGATTCATATGACTTAGCCTCATGATTTTAAATGTGCTTAGGTGGTGTTAGTGGAAGCCTTCTCCGAGTTGTAAGTCCAGGAAGAGTCGAGGAGATAGGTTGGCTCCCTCGGGTGAGGAGAGTGGCCAATGATTTCCAAGGATAGAACTAGGTCAAGTATCGACATGTGCGAGAAGCACTGTACTAGATTCTAAAGCATCCTTTTAGGAATAAGTCTTCAACTCTAAGTATTTTTGCAGTCTTTTGCTGCTAGAATATAAGCCCTAGATTTCTAAGAAAATGATAACTCAAAATCTAAAATTAAATCTCAAATTTGAAGCCCAATCATAGGATAGTTGAAATGTCTAATGGGTATCCCAGTATCATTAGACATTTCCTACTCTTTTCCATATTGACTCTTAGAAATAACTCTCTCCATTTTGGACCTCTCCCAATTGAATTTTCAAAAATCAATCCTTTGAAAGCTACCTTAGTAGTCTTTAGGAATAACCACTTATTTCTTTAATCGAGAGTATTCTTAGGAAGAGACTCTTCCTAAGATGTAACTATAAGTGGCTTGCCTTTATAGGAACCATGATCCCAAGATAAAATAAACCTGTTCTACTTTTCCATATAGTTCGGGATAAATACTACATGAAGGACCCATTAGCCTTTAGGAGTCTTTTATTGAAATGATTGAATCCATTATAGGAGAGCATATTTATCTTTCAAGATAATATGTTTATTCCTTAAAGGCTATTTGGTCATCAATAAAATATTTCTAAACTCTATGTGGTGTCATTTCTATTCTCTATTTGAGAAAACACCAACAATCGGTTTCTTGGTTCATGAGGAGGAGGAGTGAATGCAAGAGCTTGCATTTTAGGAGAACAAAGCGAGAGGATGGTCAGTAGGATCGTGTGTGTGGCGGCACCCAATTTTTCCATTTTTCTTCTTATTTATTTATTCCAATAAATGAAATAATATTAAGGTTCAACAAATCGTCCCAACAAATGTGATTAGCGCATGAAGTGAGTCATATTTGTTTAAAATTGGTTGAACTTTCATGTCGACCATGAATTTCAAATTACTTCAACAAATTCAATGAAATGCTCTTTCTTTTGTATCTTATGGATTTGAATTTCTTGACCCCAACTTCATGCTTGACCAAGTTGGATGGAGAATTGGTTTATTTATTTTGGGTTATGAAATTCCTTCTATCTTAGGTTTAAGCTTGAGATTTGATGAAGGATTAACCGATTTGTCCATATTGATTTGTCGAAGTGCATCTTGATCTTTGAGCTTCTTTGCTTTAAGAGACTTCTGGTGAATACAGATGACCTAGCCTTCTAGGTTAAATTAGATAAGAAATCTTGAGTTACCAATCCATGAGTGCTTTAGAGTGGATAACCATGAAATCCCTTTATTTTTCGCAAGCTTTTAAGAACTTGAATTGCATCTTCAATCTCCATGCGGTGCTTCAGGACTTAAGAAGAGATGGTCCTTCCTCTTTTCCTTTTTTTTTGTTTGTCGTTGAGATATTGTATCTTCATCTTTGCATATCTAGAGATATTTTATACAACTTATAATGGAATATATTAAACATATTCTTTCTAAATAGGCCCAACAAGTTGAAAAAAAAAAAAGTAAAATAGTTATACTCTAATGAGTACAAAAGTACACATGTTAAAGCTGAAAAAGATACCCATCACCTCAAATTGCTTCAAATGGTATGTAATAAATATATTCTCTCAGTCAGGAAAAATTAAAACTTTTGAAAATAGTCGTACTCTGAGAAACTACATAGAGTACACCTACAAAACATCCCCAAATAGCTAATATTCAGTCTAAATAACAATGGAATCTATTAAATATATTCTTTCCAAAGCATAAAAAAAAGCTAGAAAAAAAAATGTGAAAATGGTGCGACTCTCATGAGAGTACAAAGAATACACTTATAAAGTAGTTCAAAAAAAGTTAAAATTGCTCCAAACACTTTATCAGAATCTATTAAACATATTATCTCCAAATAGGCCAAAAATAAAGAAAACTGAAAAAAAAAAAAAAAGATAGGAAAAACTAAAAAATATATTGCACTCTCAGAGTACAGAGAGTACACATACAAATTTAAAATCAACCAATAAATTGCTTAATGGAATCTAATAAACATAGTCTCTCCAAATGGACCAAAAATGGAAAAAAAATGTGAAAATGGGATATATACTCATGAGAGTACAAAATCTGATGCAAATGGTATTCAAAATCAACCAATCATCTCAAATTGCTTCTAATATAATCTATTAAACATATTCTCTCTAAATAGACTATAAAATGTAGAAATAAATGAAAATGATTTGTACTCTCTTGGGAGTACAAACATTTTATACAAATCCAAACCAACAAGGATCAAGCAACTACAAATTACTTATAAGGTCATCTCTTGAACATATATTTTATCCAAACATAAAGGATGAAAAAATAAAAAAAAAGGGGTCTAAAGCTCCACATGTTATCTACTAAACATGGCATCTACTAGACATGTTATCTCCAAAGGGTTTTAAAAAAAATAATAGCTTGTAATGGCATCCATAAACACACCAGATACATTTCTAAAGCAATTGATTTACAACATATCGAACTTCAATTCAACATTTGTCAAATCAATTTTTCATACCCAAATAGAAGATAGCATGAAACTCAATAGAAATTCATCTTCTTTGGCCAATCACGGTGGTGAAGTCACGAAAGGTTTCTGATTGCTATTTCCATGGATTTCTGGACAAACATCTCACCACACTATTTTCTTGGGCCGGTAGACCACTCATCACTTTGATTGGCCATTCTATGAGATAAAAAAATCTTGAGACATCTTTGATAAGTAATTTGATATAAATAGTCAGAAATATAGTTAATAATTAGGTACAAAATATGCACTTTATGCAAACCAAAATGAGAACAATTCTTATAATCTCAGGAATAATGGTCTTATGAGTGGGTTTGGCAATGAATCATAAAAATACCAAGCCCCTTACTTAGTATGTCAGACCAAGAATGTCCAATCTTGATTATTTATAATTGGAAGTAAGTAATGCTTCACTTAAAATACTATCTGTGACATCTTTGGATGAACATTTTGCTTTCCTTTTGTAGGTCATATTTAGCATAACTCTGTAGGAAGTGAAGAGAAAGTTAATAATTAGTGGCTTCTAACTAAAAGGAATGGATCATATTACCCAAAGTTACTGGAGTAACTTACTTGAATGTGAGGCATGAAACATACAAATATGGGACATATAGCCTAGGATATAGTACTTCTCGGCCATAAAAGCGAAGGCATCGGCATCATCGGCGGATCTTGATATGTCAGCAACTCATCAATATAGCCTTATGCAATGATGATATTCCCACAGTGAATACACTATCACCTCATCTAAGAAATATGAGAATGAGAGCCTAATTAAATGAATAGGTGATTTTATATATACAAAAGGAGTTGAATGAAAAATGACTTACTTCTCCTTGAATCAGGAGCACGAGGTGTCAATGAGGCATTGGCTTGGGCAAGACATTTCTTGATGAGAAGTAAACAATATGATGTGCCTTAGCTAGATACAAGGAAATTAGTGATGAAGAGCTAGATTCACTATGAATTAAGGCATAATCTACTAAGATGATGCATACCTCACGATGCTCCTCAACTACGACATGTTCGGTGATTCATCCAAGATATTGGAGCATCTTTCTAACCTACATAAAATTTAGTGAAATCGGCTACTATTAGGGGACAATGTTTTAAGGAGCGGTCTCTGATATGTCCTCAAATGAAAGAAAGCGGACACTGTTACACCAAGAAAATATAATGATTTACAATATGAATAAATATATTCTAATATAAATAAAGTGAAATTATTTTGTGTCACCTCGTATCCTCCCAAATCAGTGAAGGAGTCATCTGCAAACTTTTTTTTTTGCCATCGTAACAAACGTGGCTTTCTTTAAGAAAGGGTGGCCTTATGATGCCTATGTGCTTTGTATTGTGAGATGCAAGAATATTTATATAAGTTAACTTTAATGCATCAAATAATACAAATCGAAGATGTAGAGCGTACCATTAGAAGAGTGATAAAACCACTCATATATTTGGGTGCCTTACATTATGAGAATCTTTGATGTAATATCATCAAATTATGAAACCAGAAAAGCCCAAATGGCCTCTATGTAACAAATTTGTTTATGTCATCGGCATAGGCAATCAATTTCGACGCCACTCTATAGCTGTGATATATAAAAAAAGATTTGAAAGCTAACAATGTATGTACAACCAATTATCTGATACGCGATCCAAATTCTTAAGTTTATTCTTAAAATCTCTTGGTGAACTTCAGCGGTGAGTATTTACACCAAAAGGAATGCTTGCTTCTATATCCTAGCAAAACATGATTGAAGTGATGGTATTTGTCTTTGAATTTCATGCACTAAGTGATGTAAATGAAGCCTCCTTAAAATGTTAATAACTTCATCGGTAAAGCATCTTTGAAATATTATCAAACACTCTAATGGTGATAGCTGCATCTAGAAGTTATCATTTTCCCAAACATGTTAAACTTCAAAATGAAAAGTTAATTAATGAGAACATTATCGGTAGAATGGAGGCCTAGAGAGTACAAGCAAAACAATCACTAAAACTAGCAAATTCTTCATGAAACATCTCCAAACATTTTTCAATGAGATACAGTAAACATATGATAAGACCCAAAATTTTATAAACTAAAAAAAATATGGTGTACTCTCATGGAAAATAGATATAAAATATATTATATCTAAAAGAGTAATAAGCGAAGAAAAAAAAAGAAAGAGATAATGGTCTATACTTTCATGAGTACAAGAGTACACATAGAAATCTACCCCCAAAACTAACCAATTAGCCTATAAGTTGCTTCTAATGGAATCTAATAAACATATTCTCTCCAAGCAGGCCATAAAATTCAGAAATAAATGAGAAAATATTCTTTTTTTAACTCCACTAGAACACTGTGATTTTGGATTGACTGGGGATGGTGATTTCTTAAATCTATTGTTAATACAAAGCTAATTCACAGAGCTCTAGGTGCTCAACTCTTATGGGTGATTATTATTATTTTTTTTTTGGATTTTCTTATTTGGTTTTTTTGTTAGAAGATGAACCAGTTTAGATTAGATGGAGTTTACATCATCTAATAATGCTCTTAACATCCTACTTGGGTTTGAGTGGTGCTCCAAAGATTGAGAGAGATGTCTATTTCAATTGAGACACTAAAAATATAATTGCTCAGGAAAAATTGTCCCCTTTTCTTATGCCTCTCTTGGTTTTATTAGTTTTCTTGTATCTGTGGCTCACTCACCTCGGTAGATGCCATATTATCACAGTGATGATTTATGTTGTAAGAATGGTTATGAAGTGATACATGCCATATTTGGGTGAGGCATGATTCACACCATGGAGATTTTGAGACATGCATTAGTTGAGTTTGTGGACAAACATCTCCCCATAAAATTTTTATTTCTTATTAAGGCTATGAGGTTGCTCTAGCATATGTTATAATGGTGTGTGAAGTACAATTCATGGTATAACACATGGCTATGAGGCTCATCTTGGCATGCACCATAGTGGGGTGAAGCTTGATTTACATCATATAGGTTTAAGAGAGAGTTTGAGCAAATTATGCTTGTTGTAGCCAATGTAATTGGTGTTGTTGATGATCTAGTGATCAAGCTATGACTATACCGGTGACGTAGAGTTTGTTTGCATCATAAGGTTGAGGTGTCTTGGGTTTGGAGGTATAGGATCTAGGGTTATTGTGTAGAGATTGAGCAACTAGGGAGATGGTTAGTAAGAAGACAAGTGCAAGAGAGATCATATGATTGGCATCCTTAAGGGTAGCCACCAATGAGAGAGAGAGGAAGAAAAAAATTGGGAGGGGAGTGGGCAAAAGCAACAATGCAATAGGTTGAGTGGAAAACAGATTGTTGGAGAAGGCAGAGCTAGGAGCATGGTGTAAGCCTAGAGGGGATGAGTCATACTTTGTTCAAAATTCTGAGCTCAGGTTGGGAAGAAGCGAGAATCATAAGGAAGGGTATAGAGTGTTGAGCATTTAAAAGTTATATGTGAGAGTGAATGAGAGAGTGTGACCAAAGAGTGAGTGGATAAGAGATCGGGAGAGGGGGAGAGCTCAAAGATGGGGTGTAGTGGAGGGATCAAGAGAGAGAGAGGAGATGGAATGGGAGGCTTGTACATTATTCATGAGAGGATTTGAGGGCATCACGCCAGTGAGTGGGTGTTGAGGAGTATATGTTCTAGGATGTAGGATGTATGTATGGTTTGTGGCCCATGCATATAGTTTTGTTTTGTTTTTTTTATCTTTTATGGTATCATTGGTTTGGTGAATAAATTTTAAGAGTTATTTATTTCATTAAAGTTCAATATAATATGTTGTGTTTTCTTTACAATAACAAATAGCATTTACTTTGATACTAGCTTCTACAATAAGCTGATTAAATGACATAATATGTTACATTAGCTAGACTATGCAAGATAAACTTTATCTAGGTATCTTAAAAGATAAATAATAATATTTATTATTCTAAATACCATTAAATGGAACAAACTATAGCTTAGATACTATGTTATTATCTTAATAGTAACTTTTAAGTGACAATGCTATGCAAATAGCAATGAACCACATAGTTCTCTAGTCAACAATGGTAGGTATTGTGCTTATAATTTGCCACCAAATTTTTAAATGCAAGAACCAACAACATGAAGCTTTCATGACTTTTCCATATATTAATAGGGAATTTTTTTAATGTTGGCTAATAGCCTAAATCATTCATAAAATATAGTTTATCATCAAACACATGCAATTCTAAAAAAGCCTTATGTTTTTAATTGAAAAAAAAATGATGACAAAAAAGTCACTAATAATAGATCTTGTAATATTTGTTCAATTCCACTTTCTAAACTACTTTAGAAATCTTTATTTCTTTATCGATATTTAATGTACATTTTATTCATTTCCTTGTAAGTCAAAATATTGATCATAGAAAGGAGCGGCATTATAATCAATTTTGGTCTTTCAGTTTGTTAAAAATATAAAATATGACCAGTTCGAACAATAAATGAAAATAAATTCAAGAAGATAATATACAAAAAATTTGCATTGAATCAAATCCATTTAGGGATTGTTTCATTGGTTGAAAAAAATTGCATTCCAAATACAAGAAAATAAATAAAAATTTGGTGTTTGGTTGGTTGAGAAAAAAATGCAATGTAAAATTTCAATGCATTTTTATTTTCAGTCTTTAGTTTAAATCTAGTGAAAAAGAATTTCACCTAATTTGGGCTATTTTCATTTATATCGGTTGGTACAAGCCTCCAAGCTCTCTCCATGCCCCCTAGCTGACCAAAGATTAGCTAAAAAAGAGCTTTAAATCTCTTGGCGAAGGAGCAAAACACACACACAGACTTCCCCAAGGAGAATTGAACTTTTCTTCACCTTCATATATCCAAATCGAAGCCAATTGAAAGCTCTTCCCCTCCCAAGTATCCTTAACCATTGCAAACCAACCAAGCCAAAATTTTCAAGCCAAGGGTTGGTCTGAATTAAAATTTCCAATTAAGCTTCTTTATCAAGCAAGTTCATCACCGGCTTGCCAATTCCATGGCTTTTCCTTAAAGATTTGGTTGTGGTCATTTTCATAGGAAAAGTGATCTTCAATAAGATCAAACCATATAGAATCATAGGATATCCTTCAACGCGTAGCAATTGAAATCACTTGATTTGCTGATCATTCATAATTAGCAAAATACATTGGATGGCTCTCAGTTCCCGTAGGAAATGAAGGAGACGACCTCTCCGCCATCCGATCCGTGTATTTGGATCAGACTGTTCAGATCTAGAACCAGATCGATTTTTACCCTTTAAGAACCGCGAGATCAATCCGGACCATTAGGATCATCCCACATGACCGCGTGGGCTGATGTGTTACGTGGGCTGCGTGGACCAACCTACCACCGCTGGAATGAACCGCATGGCGTGTATGTGTGGCGGATCCCACGCTTCACTTCCCTTAAATTCCATTATTTAACGGTTTAAAAATAATTAAAAAATTCATAGAAACTTATAAAATTCATAGAAAAATAAATACAAATCAGGAAAATGCAATTGAGGGCTCTATGGATTCATCTTGATGAGAGAAATCCATTGAAATTAAAATACCCAATTTTCATTAGGTATTTTTCCTTTAATTTGGGTTTAATTGAAAAAAAATTAAATTACTCTCAAATTAATAATCCAATTAATTTGAAACTTTGAAGAAATGAAATTAAGCATATAACACATCTTAGATAAATTTTTTTGTGGATTTAATTCTCAATTCAAAAGAAATTGAAATTTCATATGCTACTCCTAAAATTAATAATTAATTCTTAATGAAATAATGAGGGAATTTTAATCTAACAATCTTAAATCACCCTAATGAATTTCAATGAACATTAAAACATCACTTTAACTCAATTAAACCTAAAAAATCCTTAAATTGACCTAATTTAGATGAGTTAAATAATTTAATTAAACAACATAAACTTATATAAATCATAATAAATCAACCAGTTCACCAAAAATTATGAATAAACCTTCATTGGAAAGGTAATTTAGTGAAGAATTTATGAAAAATAAAACCCATAACTAAATCTCGATAAATTAGGCTTAATTTAAGTTTTAATGAAATAATTAAAACCCTAATTACTCCTTAATTACAAATCTGATCAAGATAAAACTTTGAACATTAGAAATTGGCATGTAGCCCCACTTGTGAGAAAATTTTTATCCTAATTAATCTCTAGATTAGAAGTTGTTAAATTTCTAAATCCCTAGGTCAATCTTAATCAAATATTAGGTTAAGGAAATTAATCTAAATTAAAATGGTAATTCAAATCAATTTCAATCAAACAAAGTATTAAGGAACTTATCTAAATATCCTAAGTCAATCAAAGTGATCAAATTCAATCTTAGGTTAGATTAAACCTTAGGTTAACAAAAATTTTAATTAACTTAAACCTTAATATTTGAATTAATAAAATTTAATGAAATCATTCATCTCTAATGAATTTAAGAATGAATCTTAAACTTAGGTCAATTAAATCAGATCAAATAATTAACTCAAGTGCTTTAAGTTAGGCTTAATCTATGAACAAACCTAAAATACTAATTCATATTAATGAACTTAAACCTTAAGCTTACAAATCCATGATTTAATAACTTAAATTAAATTGAATAAAATCAAAATTTAATCTAAACTCTTTAAATTAACATAAGCCAAATCAAATGAAACCCATATAACTTAATTCAAAATAAATCAAATCCAAACATAAATAATATCAAAAAGGAGTAATTAAGATACTTAAGGATCTTAGTTAGCCTTTTTGGAAACTTCATTAGGATTTAGGATATGGAATAAAGTAAGTTTCACCTAAAAATAAAATTCATTCTATTTCTCATTCTTGAAAACCTATACAACTTTAACCAAATAAAATGAACTTAGAAATGAGAATTACATAATTAAACCAGTTGAATTTAAACCACCCAAAGGAAAAAATTAAACAATTTCAAACTTAAAGGAGCCTAGCAAAGCCTTGCCACACAAACCCCTCTTTTTCACACACTAGATTACTTAGGTCACAGACTCTAGATCTAGGTTAGATCATTCTGTGATTTTCTTTTAATATCCTATGAGATATTGTGTTGTGCTTCACATATTTATGTGATGTATTGCTTTGGACTGGATGCCTAGACTTGTTTGCTCATTAGACTGGATGTTAGGGCGTTCTTTTTAGATTTAATATTATTTTTTGCAGGGGACTTTGTTAAAGGGATTGCTGTAATAAATAAATCATAAAATTGTTGTTTGCTTACAAGTGCTGAAAATCCCTTAACATAGTTTATAGGGCAGTGAAACTTGACAAAACTAATACTAAACCCGGTGTTTGTGTCTGTGTCTATGGGGTTAAGGATTTCTTTTGAAATAAAAATTTGCGGTTAAATTCCAGCAGAGAAGTGAGAAATGTCCCCGAAGGAGACTTTCCACGAAAGAAGACCCATAGATCTAAAGTTTTGATTCCATTGATAAAGTAGCTTCTTTTTTTCTTAATTTAATTTGGTTTGAGTTATTTTGGGTGCACAATAGAAACAACAAATTTTTTCTAGGTTTCTTTCTATGCTATGTTTGTGCTGTGATGACTGCCTGAACACAGGCTCATAGGATAAACTAAATATTCTACCAAACTAAATAAATTGAAACATAAAAATAAATACAACTCATAATCTTCATATGAAAGCCTGGTATTAAAGTAAGAAAAAATATGTAGCAACCCCTTAGCTGGATGTTTTAACATCATGCATAAATCATATTATTTCACTCTTGATTAAGAAAGGGCTTCCATCTTTACCAGAGAACCTGGCCTTGACCTTTGAGAGCCTATAATGGAAGAACACCTTCTTCTATTCTAATTTGACCCATAACCTTTTTTTTTTTAATTGCATGCATTAGGCATAAATAGCATACATATATCTTGAGTCAAAACCATAAAAATCTAAGAAATATGCATTAGTTAGGTGCATCCTCATGCCCTACATAATCTTAAGGATTAGAGTGAGTCTAGGTTCATAGATTTCTTTCCTAAGAATACAACAGCCCGACTATCTTACATTCATATGACTTAGCCTCATGATTTTAAATGTGCTTAGGTGGTGTTAGCTGGAAGCCTTCTCCAGGCAGGTTGTAAGTCCGGAAGAGTCAGAGATAGGTTGGCTCCCTCAGGTGAGGAGAGTGGCCAATGATTTCCAAGGATAGAACTAGGTCAAGTATCTGACATATGTCAGAAGCACCTGTAGGCTAGATTCTAAAGCATCCTTTTAGGAATAAGTCTTCAACTCTAAGTATTTTTGCAGTCTTTTGCTGCTAGAATCTAAGCCCTAGATTTCTAAGAAAATGATAACTCAAAATCTAAAATTAAATCTCAAATTTGAAGCCCAATCATAGATAGTTGAAATGTCAATGGGTATCCCAGTATCATTAGACATTTCCTACTCTTTTCCATATTGACTCTTAGAAATAACTCTCTCCATTTTGGACCTCTCCCAATTGAATTTTCAAAAATCAATCCTTTGAAAGCTACCTTAGTAGTCTTTAGGAATAACCACTTATTTCTTTAATCGAGAGTATTCTTAGGAAGAGACTCTTCCTAAGATGTAATTAACTATAGTGGCTTGCCTTTATAGGGAACTATGATCCCAAGATAAAATAAACCCTGTTCTACTTTTCCATATAGTTCAGGGATAAATACTCTGATACATGAAGGACCCATTAGCCTTTAGGAGTCTTTTATTGAAATGATTGAATCCATTATAGGAGAGCATATTTATCTTTCAAGATAATATGTTTATTCCTTAAGGCTGTATTTGGTCATCAATAAAATATTTCTAAACTCTATGTGGTGTCATTTCTATTCTCTATTTCGGAGAAAACACCAACAATCAGTTTCTTGCAGTTCGATCGGAGACAGGGAGGGAGTGAATGCAAGAGCTTGCAGTTTTTAGGAGAACAAACTGAGAGGGGATCGAATCGGGAGTAGGATCGTGTGTGTGAGCAGCACCCATTTTTTTCATTTTTTTCTTCTTATTTATTTATTCCAATAAATGAAATAATATTAAGGTTCAACAAATGCGTCCCAACAAATGTGATTAGCGAATGAAGTGAGTCATATTTGTTTAAAATTGGTTGAACTTTCATGTCGACCATGAATTTCAAATTACTTCAGCTTCAACAAATTCAATGAAATGCTCTTTCTTTTGTATCTTTATGGATTTGAATTTCTTCTGACCCTAACTTCATGCTTGACCAAGTTGGATGGAGAATTGGTTTATTTATTTTGGGTTGAAATTCCTTCTATCTTAGGTTTAAGCTTGTGATTTGATGAAGGATTAACCTGATTTGTCCATATTGATTTGTCGAGTGAACGTGCGTCTTGATCGAGCTTCTTTGTGACTTCTGAGGGTGAATAGATGACCTAGCCTTCTAGGTTAAATTAGATAAGAAATCTTGAGTTACCAATCCAACAATGAGTGCTTTAACAGAGTGGATAACCATGAAATCCCTTTATTTTTCTCGCAAGCTTTGTACGAACTTCAGAATTGCATCTTCAATCTCCATGCTTCGTGCTTCATCGGACTTACTGAAGAAGAGATGGTCCTTCCTCTTTTCCTTTTTTTTTGTTTTGTACCGCCCTTGAGATATTGTATCTTCATCTTTGCATATCTCAGAGATATTTTTATACAGTTGTTGTTTTAAGAATAAAGCATCCTTTATAATCTTATTTATAGTCCATTAGTCAGCTAAGAGAACTATTAATTCAGAATCACTTGGGTATGTCAAATCAAGTCAGATTTAGGCAGAGTAGCTATTGTCATCGAACTAGCAAGTGGGGCTCTACCATTATGGCTTTTTTTACGGCTTGTTGAGTGAGAAGAGTAGTCAGTGACTCAGCCACATTTGGGCTTATTGAGTCTGACAGTCAGGACCCACTTTAGTCTTTGATTTGAGCTGTGAACAGACTTGTGCTTCCCTAACATAACAATATTGAAGTTTACAAATTTAAAATCCTTTCACTTGACTTTTAGAACTTATTATAAGTATAGAATATGATTCTTTCAACTGTGAAATCATCTTATATGCAGCTTGTTTAAAGATGCATTTTCACTTGTTCAGGATAAGTAAATGCATCTTTATCACTAGGATATTAGAGCAATCAAATGAGGATCTTGGCTCAAAGTATGATGTCTATCCGAATCAAAATATATTTAGGGATCTCACCTTATAGCGCGATATCAACCCAAATTAAATTAGCATAAAATAAAAATGTCCCCTATCTTGTAGGGGGAATTCTAAAATACTTTGAAATAATTTTAAAATAAGATAGTAAAAATACATCAATATTTGAGTTGATATATTTAACATTAAGAGGGTTTAACATGTAATATTAATTGCATCTATATACAAAACGCCCTCTGTGTAACAGGAGGATTTTCACAGTGCTTTAGAAAGTTTTTTTATATCATCTTAATTATATATATTTATTTAGAGATCTCGCATGAAGCATGATGTCGACCTAAATATTATGTATGTATATATATATATATATATATATATATAAACAAGACTCATGTCTTGCAAGGATTTCTATAGTACATTGAAAATATATTTATCATTAATACTTTTTTAGGTATCAACTATTAATTGGTAGCATTGGTCTTTCCATTTAAGTCAATGAGTTGGTATGTCCCTCCTTAATACACCTACTCAATGACAAAAGGGTCTTCCCAATTAGGCTCAAATTTGCCACTAATTTTTCAATTATGAAAAATTGTTCTTCTCAACACCAAGACCAATTCCCCTTTTGAATGTTCGATGCCACACCATATAGTCAAAAGCCCTAAACATCTTTGCTCGATAACCTCCAAATTTTGATGAGCTTGCCTAACTTCATCAAGCACACAAAGTTCCTCCATTCTCAAATGAGCATTTTGATCTTCAATTAGATTATATTAGATGGATACTCAAGTGAAGGCAACTTAACTTCAAGAGGAAGGGGCGCCTCATTCTAATTACTAATGAATTGGGAGTGACTTTAGTTGTGGTCTTGTAGGTAGTTCGATATGCCCATAATACCTTATCAATCTAGTATGTCATTCTCTTCTATTTTTAGTGAAGATCTTTTTGAGCAGCTTAACTAATGTCTTATTAAAGGCTTCTGCCAAATCATTTGCCCTTAGATTATATATTGAAGAGTATCACCAATCAATTTGTGTCGATCGACGAATTTATAAATCTTTGTACTTTTAAAAACTGTGTTATTATCAAAAAATATTCAGTGCGACACTCCAAATCAATAAATCACATTATGTGTGAAGACGTTGATCACTCGATCAGCAGTAACTTCTTTAAATGTGGTAGCTTGACCCACTTAGATAAATGTCGATTATTAGGATGAAGCGTTAATCAGGTTCACCCTCGATCAATTGGTCCACTTATATTTGTTCCCCAGCATTCAAATGGCCAAGATGCTATTGTTGGGTGTAGTGAATTGGAGGTTGGTGGATTATATTCCCATGTACTTGACATTCATGATACCTCTTGGCATGATTGATACGGTCTCTCACCATAGATGACCAATAATAACCCATACTTATGATCTTTACTGCCATCTTAGGGCCTGACCGATGTGCCCCACAAAGTCCTTCATGAACTTCAACCATCACTTTGCTAGCTTCATCTGAATTTAGGCATCGTAGCCACATTTGCTCAAAGAATCTATGATATAAAATATTATTGATGAAAGCATAGTGCAACATTATCTTCTCGATTTGAGCTACTAGTGATTTATTGCTTGGTAATTTGTCTTCTTTAAAGTAGTTGATGAAGGGTTGCCACCAATCATGTGGCTCTTCCACTATAAAGGCTTCACATTACTTTTCTAAAGTAATATCATGCTTAACATTTCTTGGTATAACTCTTTATTGAGTTTGTGGAGTATGAGGAGAAAACTGAGTTGCATCCTGTTGGGTCGAATTTGATAACCCCTATACTTACGGGGATTGATATTTTGTTGGCTTTAGAACTCGTTGAGTAAATATCCCGATCATGACATAATTGTCATTCATACTTTCCATCTCCTTAGTTAATTTTGCTAAAAAATCTGCTTTATTATTCTCAGAATAAGAGACTCATGTTAGTGTGACATTTGGTATTTACTTCATAAGCTCAAAAACTCAGTTGTGGTAAAAATCTAACTCAACCTTGCTGATTTAATAGATGTCAAGTACTTGATTTATAATAAGCTTAGAATCGCCAAAAATATGCAAGTTTTGAATGCCTATGAAAATAGCTTCTTAAAGACCTGCTACCAATGCTTTTTACTCAGCTTCATTATTAGTTCTTGACTCGGTTAAACCATATGATCGTCTTATTATTCCTCCCTCTGGTATTATGAAGATGACACTGATTCCTGCTCTTGCCCTTAGGAAATTTAGAGGTTGGACTTGTTTGATTGATGAGGCTTCATCAAAGTACATTTTCCAAATTTGTGATTTTTCTCTTTCATGAATGAGCATAATTTGCACATCAGGCAAATCATCGTTAAGAGAAGCATCCACAAGGATGAGATGTGTAATAAGAAAATTTACTAAGATTTGTCCCTTTACTACTTTCTGCGGAACGTATGTGATATCAAATTGTAAAAGCAATACTGCCCATCTTACCGAGCAACCTGTTAACACTGGTCTTATCATCAAGTACTTCAGCGGATTGATTCTTGAAATGAGGGCAATCTTGTGAGATAACATATAATGATGGAGCTTTTGGACTGCAAAGATCAATGCCGAATAATGCTTCTTTATCGAAGAATATCTCATTTCTGCTCCTATCAACCTCCGACTGATATAATAAAGAGCATTCTCTTTACTTTCTTCATTGTGTTGTGACAATAATGTTCCAAAGGACTCTTCTAATGCAACTGTGTATAGAATGAGGGGCTTCCCAGGAGTAGGCGTTGCCAAGATTAGTGGATTTAACAGGTAGCTTTGAATGCTATTGAAGGCTTCGTAGCACTCCTTATCCCATTTGAATGGAGCATTATTCTTCATCAACTTTGCAAATGGTTGACAGCATCTTGATAGGTTTGATATAAATTATTGAATGAATGCAAGATGTCCATATAAAGAACGGAGCTGACACAAACTCTTCTGAAGGCATCTCCACAATTGCCTTGAGTTTAGCTAGATTGATCTCAATTCCTCTATGACGCACAATACACCCAATGAATAATATTTTGGAGTATACCACGAATGCATTTTAGAGGATTTATCATGAGATCATATTTTCTGATTCTCTCAAATACAATTCTCAAGTCTTCAAAGTGATTTTTATGATTTAAGCTCTTCACCACCAAATCATGAACATAACATTCCACCTTCTGGTGAATCAACTCATCAAAAATACACGTCATAGCTCTTTAGCTCCAGCATTCTTCAAACCAAAAGACATGACTATGTAGCAATAGATGCCATTTGGTGTTCTGAATGATGTATGTCTTTCATCTTTAAGTGTCATCTTGATCTGATTATATCCTGACGATCCATCCATAAAAGAAAAAATATCATAGTTGGATGTATTATCAACCAACAATTCTGATATAGGAAGCAGGAAGTCATATTTTGGACAAGTTTTATTAAGATCATGGAAGTCGATACAGATATGAATCTGACCATTTTCTTCTTCACTGATACTATAATATCTATCCAATCAGGATCCTTTTCTTCTCGTATGAATCCTACTTTAGTTAGTTTTTTAGTTTCAATGATCACCTGTTCTTCAACTTCAAATCTAATTTGCCTCGGAGCTTATTTAACATGTGTTATCTCTGGCTTGATTGCCAATTTATGAACCGCAATATCAGGGGATAAGCCTAGCATTTCAGCATATGCCCAAGCAAAGAAATCCCTGAATTCACAAAGTAGCACTTTTAGCTTATCAACTTTCTCATCAGGTAGAAGGCAATAATGAAAGTTGGGCGGGGATCATCCTCAACTCCTAGGTTGATTTCTTTGAGTTAATCCATAGTAGTTGTTTGTCTACCATCTTCGAGTTCTTCAGGTGAAGGCTTGGCTTCTATTTCTTTATCATTTGTAAGAAGAATTTCATAGAGATCATCATCTTCATCACTATTAGTAATCTCTTCTATTATATTATAACAAACTTTATTTTGATGAGATTTGTGGATGAACCCAATACCTTTAGTGATAAACTTATCACTTCTTCGTGGTGCTTGAGGACTTCTTTGGCTCTACATCCTTTTAAAGATTTGAGTTCTATGTTTAGTTGCTCTAATATGAATTCCAAGCTTTTACATCATTCTTTGTAATTTTGGTGGAAAGTATATTGGTAATCTTGTTGGCTCCATCTCATCAGAATCTTCATGTTAAGTAGGCCGATCAAAATTATGAGGCTGAGACTCTTCAGATTTATAAAATAAAATTCATATTTCTCCACTCTCACTCAACGGCTACACATAAAATATTATTAATTCTTCAATATTATGAACCTCTAGTGGAGTGATTTCTTGGAAGTACTGCTGAGGGATGAGTATAATTTTGAAATAGTCATCTAACACTGTCAAGTAAACTATCCTTCTGAGAGTACATAGAGTACACATGCTAAACTGCTGAGAAAAACTACCCATCAGTCTCCAAATTGCTTCAACTGGTATGTAAGAAACATATTTTCTCCAAACAGGCCAAAAAAATTGGAAAAAAAAAAGATAAAATGGTTTGTGCTCTCTTAAGAGTATAGAGAGTACACATGCTAAACTGCTCAAAAAAGCTACCCATGAGCCTCCAAATTGCTTCAAATGGTATGTAATAAACATATTTCCTCCGAACAGGCAAAAAAAGTAAAAAAAGAGAAAATAGTCTGTACTCTCACGAGAGTACAGAGAGTACACCTACAAAACAGCTCAAAAAGCTACCCATCAGCCTCCAAATTATTTCAAATGGTATGTAATAAACATATTTTCTCCAAACAAGCCAAAGAAATTGAAAAAAAAAAGATAAAATAGTTTGTACTCTCTTAAGAGTATAGAGAGTACACATGCCAAATTGCTCAGAAAATCTACCCATCAGCCTCCAAATTGCTTCAAATAATTTGTAATAAACATATTTCCTCCAAATAAGCCAAAAAAGTGAAAAAAAAGAAAATAGTCTGTACTCTTAGGAGAGTACAAAGAGTACACCTAGAAAATTGCTCAAGAAAGCTACCTATCAGCCTCCAATTTACTTCAAATGGTATGTAATAAATATATTTCCTCAAAATAGGCCAAAAAAGTGAAAAGAAAGAGAAAATAGTCTGTACTCTCATGAGAGTACGGAGAGTAAACTTGTAAAACAGCTCAAAAAGCTACATATCAGCCTCCAAATTGCTTCAAATGGTATCTAATAAATATATTTTCTCCAAACATGTCAAAAAATTAGAAATAAAAAGATAAAATAGACAGCCTCCTAAGAGTACAGAGAGTACGCATGCCATATTGCTCAAAAAGCTACCCATCAACCTTCAAATTGCTTCAAATGATTTGTAATGAACATATTCCCTCCAAATAGACCAAAAAAAGTTAAAAAAAAAAGAGAAAATGGTCTGTACTCTCATGAGAGTACAGAGATACAAAACAGCTCAAAAAAAGCTACCCATCAGCCTCCAAATTGCTTTAAATGGTATGTAATAAATATATTTTCTCCAAACAGGCCAAAAGAAGTGGAAAAAATTAGAAAATTATTTGTGCTCTCAAGAGAGTACAGAGAGTACACATACAAAATAAGTCAAAAAAAGCTAACAATCAGGCTCCAAAGAGCTTGTAATAGAATATACTAAACATATTCTCTCCAAACATGCCAAAAAAGCTAGGAAAAAAAAAGTGAAAATAGTTTATACTCTCATGAGAATATAGAGAGTACACCTGCAAAACATCTCAAAAAAGCTAATATTCAAGCTCCAAATAACCTGTAGTGGAATCTATTAAACATATTATGTCTAAACAGGTAAGAAAATCTAAAAAAAAGGGAAAATGGTCTGCACTCTTGTGAGAGTACATAGAGTACACATGACAAATTGCTGAAAAAACTATCCATCAACCTCTATATTGCTTCAAATGGTACGTAATAAACATATTCTCGTCAAACAAGCCAAAAAAAGTGAAATAAATTAAAAAAATAGTCTATACTGTCAGGAGAGTAGAGATAGTACAACTACAAAATAGCTCAAAAAAGCTAATATTCATTCTCCAAACAATCTGTGATGGAATTTACTAAACATATTCTCTATAAATATGCAAAAATCTGGAAAAAAAAGGAAAAATAGTTTGTACTATCAATAGAGTACAGAGAGTACACATGCCAAACTACTTAAAAAAGCTATCCATCAGCCTCCAAATTACTTCAAATGGTATGTAATAAACATATTCTCTCCAAACAACTCAGAAAAAGTGGAAAAATTGAGAGTGCGTACTCTCAGAGAGAGAGTTAATAAAATAGCTTAAAAAAAAGCTAATATTCATGCTCCAAACAACCTATAATGGAATCTATTAAACATATTCTTTCCAAACAGGCCAAAAAAGCTGAAAAAAAATGAGAAAATGGTTTGTACTCTCATGAGAGTACAGAGAGTACACATATCAAACTACTAAAAAAACCCACCCATCAGCCTCCAAATTACTTCGAATGGCATGTAATAAACATTCTTTGTCTAAACAGACTAGAAAAAGTGAAAAAAATGAGAAAATAATCTATACTCTGAGGAGAATACAAAGAGTACACCTGCAAAATAGCTCAAAGAAGCTAATATTCAAGCTCCGAACAACCTGTAATGGAATCTATTAAACATATTCTTTTCAAGTAGGCCAAAAAAATTAAAAAAAAATAAAAAAATGGTCTGTACTCTCATGATAGTACAGAGAGTTCATATGCCAAACTGCTGAAAAAACTTACCCATCAGCCTCCAAATTGCTTCAAATGGTATGTAATAAATATATTCTCTCCAAATAGGCCAAAAAAATTAAAAAAAATTGAGAAGATAGCCCATACTCTTAGGAGAGTACAGAGAGTACACTTACAAAACATCTCAAAAAAGCTAATAGTTCGGCTCCAAACAACTTATAATGGAATATATTAAACATATTCTTTCTAAATAGGCCAAACAAGTTGAAAAAAAAAGTGAAAATAGTCTATACTCTAATGAGAGTACAAAGAGTACACATGTCAAACTGCTGAAAAAAGATACCCATCAGCCTCCAAATTGCTTCAAATGGTATGTAATAAATATATTCTCTCCAAATAGGTCAGAAAAAGTAAAAACTTTTGAAAATAGTCTGTACTCTCAGGAAAGTACATAGAGTACACCTACAAAACATCCCAAAATAGCTAATATTCAGGCTCCAAATAACTATAATGGAATTTATTAAATATATTCTTTCCAAATAGGTAAAAAAAGCTAGAAAAAAAATGTGAAAATGGTCTGTTCTCTCATGAGAGTACAAAGAGTACACTTGCAAAGTAGTTCAAAAAAGTTAAAATTCAGGCTCCAAACACTTTATCATGGAATCTATTAAACATATTCTCTCCAAATAGGCCAAAAAAGCTGAGAAAAATTGAAATAAAAGATAGGAAAAACTAAAAATATATATTGTACTCTCAAGAGAGTACAGAGAGTACACATGCAAATTTGCCCCCAAAATCAACCAATCAGCCTTTAAATTGCTTCTAATGGAATCTAATAAGCATAGTGTCTCCAAATAGACCAAAAAATCTGGAAAAAAAATGTGAAAATGGGATGTACTCTCATGAGAGTACAAAATCTGATCTGTCGGATTCAAAATCAACCAATCAGCCTCCAAATTGCTTCTAATAGAATCTATTAAACATATTCTCTCTAAATAAACTATAAAATATAGAAATAAATGAGAAAATGATTTGTACTCTCTTGAGAGTACAAACAATACACATGCAAATCCAAACCAACAAGGATCAAGCAACCTACAAATTACTTATAAGGCCATCTACTGAACATATATTTTATCCAAACAGGCTAAAAAGGATGAAAATAGCTAAAAAAAGGGGTCCTAAAGCTCCACACATGTTATCTACTAAACATGGAATCTACTAGACATGTTATCTCCAGAAAGGGTTTTAAAAAAAATAATAGCTTGTAATGGCATCCATAAACACACCACACAGATACATTTCTGAAGCAATTGATTTGCAACATATCGAACTTCAATTCAACATTTATCAAATCAATTTTTTCATACCCAAACAGAAGATAGCGTAAGAGAACTCAACCCTGAAGTAATTCATCTTCTTTGGCCAATCGTGGTTGACTAGTCCAAAGGTTTGCGATTCGCTTCCATGGATTTCGACAAACATCCCAGTCGACACTATTTTCTTGGACTGGTAGACCACTCATCACTTTGATTGGCCATTCTATGAGATCACTCTGGAAAGACTGGCCAGCATCTTTGATAAGTAATTTGATATAAATAGTCAGAAATATAGTTAATAATTAGGTACAAAATATGCACTTTATGCAAACCAAAATGAGAACAATTCTTATAATCTCAAGAAGAATGGTCTTATGAGTGGGTTTAGCAATGAATCATAAAAATACCAAGCCCCTTGCTTAGTATGTCCGACCAAGAGTGTCCAATGCTGATTATTTATAACTGGAAGTAAGAGTAACTCAGCCCTTGAAATACTATCTACAGTGACATGTTGGATGAACATTTTGCTTTCCTTTTGTAGGCCATATTTAGCATAACTCTGTAGGAAGTGAAGAGAAAGTTAATAATTAGTGGCTTCTAACTATCTAAGCTAGGAATGGATCATATTACCCAAAGTTCTGTGGAGTAACTTACTTAGTGCAGGCATGAAACATACAAATAGGGGACATATAGCCCAGGATATAACGAGTACTTCTCAGCCAGTAAAAAGGCGAAGGCATCGGCGTGTGCATCTGGCAGATACTGATATGTCAGCAACTCATCAATGTAGCCATGTGCAATGATGATATTCCCAACCGTGAATACACTATCACCCCTGCATCTGAGAAATATGAGAATGAGAGCCTAATTAAATGAATAGGTGATTTTATATATACAAAAGGAGTTGAATGAAAAATGACTTACTTCTCCTTGAATCAGGAGCACGAGGTGTCAATGAGCTGCAGCATTGGCTTGGGCAAGACATTTCTTGATGAGAAGTAAACAATATGATGTGCCTTAGCTGGATACAAGGAAATTAGTGATGAAGAGCTAGATTCACTATGAATTAAGGCATAATCTACTAAGATGATGTATACCTCCGCCTGATGCTCCTCAACTACCACGACATCAGTCGATGATTCATCCACTGATATTGGAGCATCTTTGCAAACCTACATAAAAATTTAGTGAAATCAGCTACTATTAGGGGGCAATGTTTTAAGGAGCCAGGTCTCTACTTTTGATATGTCCTCAAATGAAAGGCAGACCTGTGTTACACCAATAAGAAAATATAATGATTTACAATATGAATAAATATATTCTAATATAAATAAAGTGAAATTATTTTTTGTCACCTCGTGTCCTCCCAAACCAGTGAAGGAGTCATCTGCAAACTTTATTTTTGGCCATCGTAACAAATGTGGCTTTGCAGAAGGAAAGGGCGGCCTTATGATGCCTATGTGCTTTGTCGCCCAGACCTGCAAAGAATATTTATATAAGTTAACTTCAATGCATCAAATAATATAAATCTGAAGATGTAGAACGTACCATTAGAAGAGTGATAAAACCACTCATATATTTGGGTGCCTTCTGATATCTAGAAAAAGTACGAAATATTAAACAATAGGTATTAGATATGTAAATATATAAGCATTATGAGGTATGTATGTAAATCTTCCTTTGTATGATCTCTAATTGCTATTCTAATATTAATGGTAACTATGTTAAATATATATATATATATATATATATTTTTCTTCTATTTAACATAGTATTATATAGAAATTTTTAAACTTTCATGTTATCTCCACTCACTTGGAAAAAAGAAAAAAGAAAAGACCTTGAAAACTTTTTTTTATTATTAATAATTAAGTGTAGTTTCCTTTAATGTCATGAACCTTGCACTTAGCATGAAGTCAAGGCTAATCCTTCTAGAGAGAATAATGTGAAGAGTAATAGATTTGATGCAAGAATAATTAAAAATACATATTAAAAAAGAGAAAACTTAGAACACAAAACTTTCTTGCTATAAACAAAATTAATGTCATGCCACCACAATCTTCACTTAAGTTCCACTCATTTACACAACCATAATTAAGATGATTATACAATTTGATATGAAGAAATATTCTTAAAATGGTTTTAAAATTCAACTAATAAAGGGATCTAAGTGGGGTGAGATTAGATAAATAAAATCAACAAATGAAAAAAATATATATTAACAATCTAAAATATTTTTATTATACAAATATCATATGAAGCATCTTAAAAATCTCTCTCTCTCTCTCTCTCTCTCTCTCTCTCTCTCTCTCTCTCTATATATATATATATATATATATATATATATATATATATATATATATATATATATATATATATATATATATATTGGTGTTTATCAATAGGATCTGAATATCCATGTTCAGTGATATTTTGAACAAAAATATGGAACTTATCCCATTTGGAGGCTTGCGACATTCTTTAATTTACTTGTATTTAAGCTGCTTCTTACAATTGCACCTTCATAAGCCTAAGGAAGGACTTATTTCAAGTCTCTTAGCTAGATTTATTTCACGTTGGTGTACTTTTGATTCATCGCTCCATCTAATCAATATTTGTCAATTATATCTTTCACATAAGTATAATTGAATTTTTTTTTTTAAAAAAAATCAATTTTAGAAGTGATTCTTCTCAAAGTTTACAGAGACCTATCTAAAGAAAACAATCCCCATAAAGAAGTATGATAATATATCTCACCACAGTTTCTTCCAAGCAGTAGCTACTCGGTATATTACCAGAGAACTTTTGTGATAAAGTAGAAGAAGGAAGTCTCATACAATTATCTTTTGCATTATTATGTTATCATAATACTAGAAAGAGATATGACTGTTTCGTATATATGCTCTTGCCAATTCAATCTTTCTTTGAGAAAAAAATTAATGTATTTAGTTACTTTGTGATGCATAAAACTTATTTTAAAAATTATGACTTGGTATTAGGCAAAGCTGCAAATTGACATATATTCCCTCTAATTGCTATTGATCTAAATATTCTCCTTGATTAACTGATTCTTGATTCATTGTTCATTCAAGCTAAATAGGAGTTTATAATTCCATCTTTATCCGATTATATTTTAAGCAAAAGTCAAACATAAACTTGCTCTTTTAGCGAATCAATTCCTATGACTCATGTCCTACCTCCTACTCAAATTGAAGGTAATCTTACTTTAGAGGTTAGAGTAGTTTTAGTTAGGAGGTTATTCTTCTTCTCCTTCACCTTTTTAATCTAGTGGCCTTCTACATTCTATGATTGATTACTCAAATATTAAGCTATTTTTGTATTTTATATCTAACAATATCATATTAGAAGATAATTTCTTATAAACTTTTTAGATTATTTCAAACCTATTTTGAGCCATTATGGTAGAAATAAGATAAAATATTATGAAAAGTGCCTTGATCAACATGAATGGGAGATTAATTACAATTAATATCTCAATTTGGGTGGGGTATCTATTTGTACCTTATTTTATTCTATTTTGTTTCCTTTTTAAAAAAAAAAAAAAAACTTTTTTGAGGCTAAGATTTCTCTTTTACTGAACTATGCTTTATTTGATCTTCCTCAAGGAGGGTGCTCAGACAGCTTCTTCTCTAACGTTAAAAAGTTTAAAATTTTAAATTATTTTCATTTTTTTTTATGGAAATTATCTTTGAATTAAAAAAGCTTAAAATATAATAAAATTTAATTTTAAAAAACACAATTGAAGAGTAGGTATAGTGGAATTCTAAGTGAGGAGTCCATCATATCACCATCATTCAATAAATCTTAAAAAATTTTAAATAAATCATGGGCGATGCCGGCAAGGACTCATGCTTTGGGGAATTCATGTACAAAATAATCATCATCCTCCTCAAAACTAATTTATCTGAACTTAGCTAACAAATTCTTTTATCTTATGTGTGTGTGTGTGTGTGTGTGTGTGTGTGTGTGTGTGTGTGTGTGTGTATATATATATATATATATATATATATATATATATATATATATATATATATATAAAGAGAGAGAGAAAGAGACTTGGCCAATTTTTTAATTTGAAAGGGAACGTTTATATATATATATATATATATATATATATATATATATATATATATATATATATATATATATATATATATATATATCCATTTCTTCCTTTTATTTTTATTATTTCTTGCTTCCTGTTTCAATCTACCAACTATTGACAAAACGTCCAAAAGTTTCTATTTAGCATTTTTTTTAAAGAAAAGACGACACAATTCCAGCCAATTGGTTTGTTAAATTCAATATGAGGTTAACGTTTAATAAATTTTTAATTGATTTTTGATTATATATATATATATATATATATATATATATATATATATATATATGTAATAATCGAACATAAAACTTGCATTGACATTTCAATTTGATTTTAAGTTTAAAAATTAAATGCAGCCAACACATTAGTTAGCTTATGATTTTGATTCATACCTCAAACATAAAAAAAATATCAAATTGTTTGGGGGCATTTACATACATACAACACAATTCTTATATATTTGCATATATAACATCTAAATATTAATAATTACATAAACAACACAAAAATTTTTGAGATCACATAAAAAATAAATAAAAAAAAAACTATTTTCACTACTTTTTTGAAAGTGAAATGCATCCTTTTTTATCTCGGAAAAGTACAAAAATATGAAATCATACGTATTAGATGTGTAAATATAAAAGAATTATGAGGTATATATATATAAATCTTCCTTTTGTTTAACCATATTTTTTTTCTTCAAGTCAATTTGACAGCTTTGCCAAACACCAAGTCAATTTTTAAAATAAGTTTTATGCATCACCGAGTAACCAAAGACATGAAATTTTCTCGAGGAAAGATTGAATTGGCAAAAGCATATATTTATGCATCACAAGTAGGTCTTGTACCTTACATCTCAAGTACTAACAATGATGTTGTACTCACTTATGCCTTTCATACACTCATATGTGCATGTGAAAATTGGATAAGAAATCCCTTTTTCTACTTAATGAAAATCATGCATCATAAACATTCAAATCTTCTTAAGTAACTTAGCATGCATCATAAGGTGTGCTAAACATTCCCATTTGGTATATATAGATAAGCTCAGGATCCATTCTTATGCATGTTATATATGTTAGGAAAAAATAAAGAGGTGTGTTTTGTGAATTTAATTCACTTTACTGAATCTTAAAATGTCTTTCTTTTGAATAGGTTTATTTAGAGTTTATCTAAACTTAGGATTAATTAAAACATCTAATAAAATATTCTCTAAACAAAATTAAAACATGAATCCACTTTAGAAATTACTTAGGTTAGGGAAGAAAAAAGGAGTTCTCTTCTCTTTCCCCTCTTTACAACTTAGTAATTAGTTCTAGGATTCACTTGAACCTAATAAAAAAAAATCAACATAAATAACTAAACAACTTAAATAAAACCCTCCTCTAAGCTGAACATTCTTCACACTTAGAAAACTCTAACTTAAAGCCATAGCTATGCATACCACATAAATCTTAAAAGCACACACATTAGGCTAAGCCACCACTTCTAGCTTTAGGTTAGGACGGTGCATGGTTTGATGTTTGCTTTTATTTTATGATGTGATGTTTTAGACTAGAGGTTAGGGTGCATATGCGTAGGCTGAAGTCTAACCATTATCTTTTGCAGGGGACTGTGCTTAAGGGGCGCTATAAAAAATAAAAATATGAATGATTTTTGCTGTGCAGGTGCTTATACCCCTAAAGCATAATCCAATAGGCCAGGTGGACTTAGTCACCCATGTGTGGGGTGTTAAAGTTCAATATACATGCTTGGAATTTGTATGGTTTGTTTTAGCTAATCTTTATTTTGCAAGTGTTATCTAGATTTCTATTTTTTTCCTTTTCATGTAATTTTTGCAATTAGGATTTTGGAATGATTATTATAGAGATTAGGGTGAGCATTGGTCATAAGATTACATCTTAAGTACCATGTTAAGCCTTTAGATCATTCACCTTCTAACCATCCAAAAGAAGGAACCAAAGAAGAAAGAAAAAAAGAAGAAGAAAGAAGAAAAGAAGAATGAAGAAATGAAGCTTGAAGACCCCCATAACAATGAATTTTTTTACTTAATTGTACTTAATTCATTTGTAATCCGGGTTATATAAAGGTAGAGCTTGGCTACCCAATTTATTTTCAAGTTTGTGCGGTGGTGCCCGACCACAATTGGCCTCTTATTCTTTTACGATTAGCTTTATAAATTGATTGATGATTTATTTAGCTTGTGCATTAAGTGCCATCATTTTCCTAGTTTCTTCCTTACTTTATGTATGGCCTGGATGGCGATTAGGTTCTTAGGTAAAAATAAATCTTCTACCAAATTTAACAATTCAAAATTAAAATAAAGAACTCATTACCTCACCTAAAGCTTAGGCTAAAAATCAGGATAAAAGAATTAGCAACCCCTTAGCTAGATGAGTATTTCTTTTTAACATCATGCATAAAAGCATCTTGTTTCACTCTTGATTGGAGGGCTTTCACCTTTGTTCGAGAAACTTGGCTTGACCTTTGAGAGCTATGGTGGAAACACACATCCTCCCTTCTTGCTGATTTTGGCCAATAATCTTACTTCTCATGCATTAGGCATATGAATCCTATTAGCCTGACTCAAAATGATTATCCAAAAAATGAGAATAAAATGTAATATGAATTGCATTAGATTTAGGTCATTACTCATACCCGTACATGATCTAGTCTCTTAGGGAGTGAGTTTTAGGACCTAGTCTCTTTCTAAATAAATAATAGCTAAGCTATCTTGCATAAAGCATATGATTTGCTTACATGAATTTAAAATTGTAGGAGGAGTTTATTTGCGGCTATCCAGGCGGTTGTAAGTCTAAGCAGTCGGGTGGTTTGTCCTCTTATGGAGGCAAACCAAATACCCATTTTTCGTCTTAGATTTAGGTTGTGCTTTTGGCCCTTGCCAAAGCTCCCTATATTTAGATTCTGAGATTGCTTCTCCCCTTTGGGGGCCATAAATATAAATCCTCATCTCTTAAGCATTTCTATAATATTGTATTGTGGAATCATAAGCGATAAATTTCTAATGAAAAATTCAACTCAAACAAATTAAATCATTTTCAAAAATGTAAAGCCCAATCATAGGATAGTTTGAGATGATCATTAGATTTTCTAGCATCGTGAGCATCTCCTATTTATCTTCATTTGGCTTCGATAATAACTCTCTCTTTGGTCAATCCCATTTGATCTTCAAAAATAAGCTAATCGATTGTTAGTCCTACCCTATTAAAATCTTTAGAGACAAAGATCATTTATCTTAATCGAGAGTTTTCCTGAGGAATCCCCATTCCTTAAGATGTAATTAAATATGGGGGCTTGCCCCTGTAGGGAACTTAACAAACCCGATTTAAAATAAACCCTGCTTTACCTTTCAATGTAAAGTAGGGGAAGAATCTCTGGTACTCCTCGAAGACCCAACGTCCTTAAGAGTCCTTATTTTGGTGATTATGTCTATTTTAGAGTGGAGATTTCTATCTTTCTAGATAGTACACCTCTCCTCAATGTCGTACAAGTACATCCGCGGATATGCTTGGCGTCTGACCAAGACGATTATATTCCTGTTCTCATTTATCTTCTTTCCACCCAAATAAAGGAGAATAGATGAAGACATGAATATTAAATTTCCACCATAGTAAGATAAGACTTTTTAAATTATAAGTTCAACATTTGATTGCTTATTTGGCAAAGTTAATATGAATTTTAAATTTCACAAATTAATAGAATATATTATGTTTGTGATGATATTTCTACATATAAAATAACAAATAATAAATTTGTAATTATGTTTGTGAACTTGACATACAATTAGAGTATAACTCTCTATTCATATCTACTATGAATGATATAATGAGACACATAACTCAAAATCTTAAAACGGTTAATAAAAACTTGACATTGCTCCTATAATTTTGCTTGAAATAAACAATCACCTAGACTTACCTAAGAGAAATCAAATTCATTATGCCATGATCTTAAATCAAATGTAAGAATAGAACAAATTAATTGCTATAAACCAATAAGTGAAATTTATAGCCATGCTATCAAAGCAAAGACAAAAGAATCTTGAAGGGTATGAGATGAACAAAACTATGCAGATTTCGCTCAATTATTTAGTTCTTAATGTGGGAAAAAAAATTCTATTTGCCGGGCACACAAGATCAATATATATGTATATTAGATGAAGACTTTGGCAAATCTCTACTAGAAAAATAATGACTACATATCAATGGAGTATTAACCCCATATCAATGGAGTATTAGGGGTTATAGTTGATTATTTTGAATTACTTGGCTTAAAGAGAAATAATGCATTAATTATAAGAAATAAAAAACTATAGTGTATTTTAGTTTGCTTTCCTATTACAAATAAAAATATTTGAATCTAAGAGTCTTGCAATGCTAGACCAAAAAAATCATATTTTAACATAAAAAACCTAGAAAAATCTAATATTCCAAGATAAATATAAATAAATCAATTTAGTTTGTACATATATGAAAGTGTAACATGTAGTTGTAGTTTGAGTTTTGCAATACACCTCAAAAAAAATAGAGTACAGTTATGCTCTATGTACTACATCTTAAGCATAATTTAATGAACTCTTTATGTTTCATATTTGGGTCTTTATCATCTAGATCATCTCACACATCTATAAAATTTTTTTAAATTAAAATTACATGAGGAAAAATAAGTGTAAAATAATATAATCATAAAAACTTAAATTTCTATAAAATTATATTAAACCTATCATAATACTAAGCTAAGTAAAAAAGTACAACTAGTCCTTTTTAGGGAATATGTAGTAAGCACCTAAAATAGAAAATATCTCTATTTTATTACACATAATTACAACCAAATTTTTATTTATATTGACGTGTGAAACTTAATATGAACACAATTGGGTGCGATCTATGCAAGACACCATGTTTTTGATGGGTGTACTCGAGTAGATATCCTATTAAGTGAGTTGAGATGAACAAAAAAGTTTAAAAGGAAACATAATATCAAGAAAATGAGAACATAAAAAGTGCAAGAATTTTTAACCATATGTTTTCTTCGTTATGGTTATAGGTAAAGAGTTGTCATAAAAGGACTAGTAGATTTTATCAATATTGCTAGATTTTTGAGAATGACTTCCATATTTAAAGTAAATTTAAAATTAGATTGATGGCATCACTACAATTCATGGCTTCTTATCTTTAATAATTTTCCCCATCCCTCAAGTGGTTCAAATAAATTGGTAGCATTGGTTCCCTCTTTTTCTTCATTTTCTATTCATTCCCTCTAATTGCTATTCTGCTGGCCAACAAGATGATCTAAATATTCTCCTTGATTAAGAGATTCCTGACTCATTGTTTATTCAAGCTAGATAGGAGTTTATAATTCCATCTCTATCACATTAAATTTAAGCAAAAGTCAAACATAAACTTGCTCTTTTAGCGAATTAATTCCTATGACTCATATCCTACCTCCTACTCAAATTGATGGTAATTTTACTTTAAAGGTTAGGGTAATTTTAGTTAAGAGATTATTCTTCTTCTCCTTCACCTTTTTAATCTAGTGGTCTTCTACATTCTATGATTGATTACTCAAATATTCAACTATTTTTGTATTTTATATCTAACAATATCATATTTGAAGATAATTTCTTATAAACTTTTTAGATTATTTCAAACCTATTTTGAGCCATTATGGTAGAAATAAGATAAAATATTATGAAAAGTGCCTTGACTATACAAGAACTTTAGTTGCATTTTTAGAAAGTAATGATCAACATGAATGGGAGATTAATTACAATTAATATCTCAATTTGGGTGGGGTATCTATTTGTACCTTATTTTATTCTATTTTGTTTCTTTAAAAAAAAAAACTTTTTTGAGGCTACGATTACCCTTTTACTGAACTATGCTTTATTTGATCTTCCTCTAGGAGGGTGCTCAGACAGCTTCTTCTTTAACATTAAAAAGTTTAAAATTTTAAATTATTTTCATTTTTATTGATGGAAATTATCTTTGAATTAAAAATGCTTAAAATATAATAAAAATTAATTTAAAAAAACACAATTGAAGAGTAGGTATAGTGGAAATCTAAGTGAGGAGTCCATCATATCACCATCATTCAATAAATCTTAAAAAATTTTAAATAAATCATGGGATGCCGGCAAGGACTCATGCTCTGGGAATTCATGTACAAAATAATCATCATCCTCCTCAAAACTAATTTATCTCAACTTAGCAAACAAATTCTTTTATCTTTTATACATACATACATACATATATATATATATATATATATATATATATATATATATATATATATATATATATATATATATATATATATATATATATATATATATATATATATATATGAGAGAGAGAGAGAGAGAGAGAGAGAGACTTGGCCAATTTTTACAATATTTTTGTTTTGACTTGGCCAATTTTTTAATTTGAAAAGGAACGTTTATATTTATATATATATATATATATATATATATATATATATATATATATATATATATATATATATATATATATATATATATCCATTTCTTCCTTTTATTTTTATTATCTAATATGTCTTTTGGTCAATCGATAATGATAATATTCAGAACTGTTTGATTATAAGTGAAATAATGCTTCCAATTTAAAAATATATATAGAGGACATCTGACCATTTAAGCAATCTTCAAATAGAAGCAATTCAATTTTAAAATTTCAGATATTGTACTAAATTATTTTCATTATACATATAACATAATATTTATTTACACAATAAAAAGTAAAAGAAACATAGGAAAGAAAAAGTAAAAAAATTTAAACTTCGTATTTACCTTTCATTATTGCTTTGTCCATTTTCATCATAATTTCACAATGAATGATTTATTCATTCTAAATCAAAAAAAATATTATGTAATCCACTTCAACCATATGATGATGATCTTTATCAATAATCATATACAAAATCTAATGCATTCAACATATTTATATAAAATTCTATAAATAAAAAAATTTGATGTGTACATTCATAAACATAAAACATTAACATATCTTCCCACATAGAAAAAAAAATGAGAACACATGATTTTTATCTTTAGTATTGTATATTTACATTTGAAGAAATATGTTCTTTAATTAATTTTGTGATTTGTAATATATGAATACTAAATTTTCTTTATATAAAGTTATATTAGGGATCACTTGAGTTGCATTAGAAAGGTCTTACCCTGAATCTTCCTCTATACATTAGACAGTCTTATGCTTGTTAGACAACTTATTGAGCTTCCTTTATATATAATAAAATAAAAATAAAATATAATATTTAATTTCTATTTTATCATCGTGTCTATATTTGATTAAATGTTCGAATGCAAAATTGTATTTGGATACTGCACATAATATTCTCTCTATAGGGACAAACAGAAAGATATTAATGATCAAGATGGGCACCAGGACTGGTGGCTCCTGTGTAAGTAAAGAGGGACACGAGAAGGAGTTCGTCCTTAGGGCCCGCTGAATGTAATGTTGAATATGCAAATTTGGAATTATTCAAATCAAATGCATATGATATCACAACAAAAAATGATAGCCTCAAAGTATAAATATATGGCATGACCTTAATAAACAACTAGGTACAATTCTCTATCTAAATCTAATACGAACAAATATGATGAGACATATAACATGAAATCCGAAAAAAGTCTCGTGAGTATATATATATATATATATATATATATATACTCATGAGATTTTTAAATACGTATATTTGTTGATTTTTAATATTATTTTATTTATTGGAATAAATAAATAAATAATGAAAAAAATGGAAGAAAAAAAAAAGCAGCGACACCACAGTCAACTCCGATTCCATCCCCTCTGGCTCGTTCTCAGAAAAACCGCAAGCTCTATTGGCGGAAAATATATTACGTCAGATCCGCGTAGCTTTTGGACTCGATCAATCTAATGGCGTGGCACATTAAGCATAGCAAAAAATGTAAAATGGCAAGTGAACTTGTGGCACTATTTTTGGTTTAGCTGAGCCCGACCAGCTGGGGAATGAGTATATGGAAAAATTAAAATATCTTCATTTATGGTGCATTTGTATTTTTTTATTTCTTGGCGGTAGAGCATTCTGAAAGAGCTATGAAGAAGGAGAATGAATCATGGAAATGGCGTTGGGGAAATAGTTCTTTCAGTGAGGACTTTACGATTGAGCTGCTTTGCGTACTCTGTCAGACTTCATATTTATTTTCATGATTTTTTAGAGATTTACGGTATTTCTACTCTCTGTCTGAGTTTTTTCAATTCCATAGCCAGTGGTTTCGGATGTTGTCATCTGTCCAATGATTGGGGTGTTTGACAATTTTAGATTTCTTGTATTTGTATTATCTCTGCATGTTTTGTTTCACTTTTCACAGTACGGTTGGTGTTGGATCATGGTAACTAAATCCTCTTGAGGCAATAGAGATTACGTTGAATTTTAGGAGATTTGTATCTCCTCCTGCATACCTCTACTGTCTTTTGCCTCACACCTCATTTTTTCATGCTCCCACCTCTGTACATGCCTCTCACCTCCCTCCTCTATATATCACTCTGTTTTGTCATGCCTCGCACCATAAATACTGCCTCTCCCTACACCACTCATACATCCTACACTCTCATATCATTATATTTCATTGAATTTTATTTTTTTTAAAACACTAAATTTTTTTTAATATTTTTTAAAAATAATTATCCAGAAAATATATTTTCAAATCAAAATATAAATAAAACAAAATAATAATAATAAATAGAATAAAATACAGTGATCTAGTCTATGGTTTATAAAATTATTTATTTATCTAACATAGAATGGATATGCACTTTTTTTTTTTATTATTTTCATAATAGATAATTTGAGAATAAGTCAATAATATATATTTTTAAAGCTTTTAAAACTCTCTAATTTGCTTATAAAATAAAAAAAAATAATTAAGAGGCTATCTAGATTACTAAATTTCTCTATTTTATTTACTTAATATACATTATAACATATAGTATATATATATATTTTATTTATTGATTATTTTACTCAGAAGAATAATCATTAAAAGCTTAATTACTCTATAAATAAAAGATTTTGGTATGAATCAAAGAAAGCGTGGTAAGAATCCTGCATTGTGATTGAACAAATTGAATTTATGGATTAAAAAAGAATAAAAGATCAACAAGAAAACTTTACGTATAAGCGAAAAAAAAATCAATTAGCATTCCATCATAGTATTCAATGGAATATAGTAAAATAAGTAGTTTTTCCTTTATAAGCTGTCATAACAAAATAAAGGAAAGAATGTATATATTAAAATGGCAACAATATAAACAGCTTTTATTTAATTAAATTTAATTATATATATATATATATATATAAAACCAGATTCTGGATAGAATGAACTATAAGTTTAGCTCATTTTTTATAAGAGTGAGTTACGTGATTTATAAAATTTATCGAACAATGAAAAATGGATTGTCATAACTCATTTTATTGAGTAATGCTTGTTTTAAGTTATATAAGAAATAAAATATTATATCAATTATGATTATATGTTTAAATTTTAATAAAAATATGAGGTAAGAACCAATCTTTTCAACAAAAGTAAAATAATTATATGAAAAACTCGACTTTAAAAGAGCGATACTGATAGTATGGTGAGTAGAGAGAGAAAATATAGGTGTCAAAATTTGACTTAATAAGTAATTCTTCAAAAATCGAGTTCAAGTTGATCTGAATAATTTTCACATTTGAGTCAAAAAAATTGACTTATTATTGGGATGTGTATTGATTATTTTGTTGACATTAGCTTCGATTTTGACAAATTAATTCGTTATTTTTGACCCAAGAACATTGAAATTGACCCAATTTTTACTTGTGAACTCGAATTTGACTTGATTTTGATTCAATTTTGACCTAATGCATGTATAAATAGATCATTTGGGTCGTAATGTGTCAATTGGCTTGAGGTAGGAGGGTTTGAGTCAAGTCTATCATATCGGTAAAACTCAATCACTATCGACTGACTTCTCACCTCTCCTTTGATGTGGTCTTTGTATTTAAAATTTATGACATCATTCATTTACAATCGGCAATCAAGCCCTCTTTCTTCTTCATAGAATAATCTTGATTATTCTATCGGCATTGTTAATTCTAAACTTCTCAATGGAGAAAGAAAAAAAGAAATATTAAAAGGCGAAATAATAGAGAATAAATGTGAGAAGCAATAAGATGGATGTACATAATATAGCAATTTTATCTAATATCATTTTTTTAACCAAAATTAATATTAATTAATAAATTTAAGAAAATAAGCGGTAAAGGATGTACACAATCATTTTACTAGAAAATTATTGAATTGTGAAGACAAAGTAGATAATTCAATTACGAATTAAAAGTTCAAAATGATAGAATTTTTTTTCAAAATAAAAATAGAGCGTTCATAATAATATATCATACAATATAGAGCTTTATAGATCAATCAATCTCTTAATAATCTTTCAAATATCAAGCGGTTTTCAAATTATTTTTAAAAAAATTATTTTGTTTTATTTATGTTTTGATTTGAAAAATATATTTTAATGATAATTATTTTTAAAAATATTAAAAAAATTTAGTGTTTTAAAAAAATAAATTCAATGAAATATATATAGAGAATTTAGAGTACGAGATGCAGGAGGTACAAAGATCTGAGAGATATAGAGGTATAGGAGGAGGATGTACAGGAGGGTAGATGCAGGAGTACTGAGGAGATGCAGTGCAGAGAGGTGGAGGAGTGCAGGAGTACAGAGGAGCAGGAAGTGCAGTCTGAATCTCTAAAATTCGTGAGCGACCACCTGTTGCCTCGGTAGGGATTTGGTTACCATGATCCCGAACAGACTACTGAGTGAAACAAAACTGTTGAGAGAGTACAAATACAAGAAATCTCTAAAAGTGAGCGACCCTGTTGCTTGGTTGGGATTTAGTTACCATGATCCCGACAACAGGAGTGACAAAACACATGCGGTAGAAATACGAAATCTCTAAAATCATGAAAATAATATAATTGATTCGATTAGTGCAGGGCGGTTCACGCTCATGAAGTCTGCGAAGAACTATTTCCTCAAGCTCCTTTCATTCATTCTCCTTCTTTTTTCTCACCTCGATATAAATAAAATCATCTGAAATAATGAATATTTTTTTTAAGCCATATACTCATTCCCAATTTGGTGGTGGAAGCGAAAAATAGTGCGTTTAATCTTAAATTTTGGCCGCGATTAATGCCCGCGTCATCACTGGTGTGCGGACTCAGGACTAATATTTTCCCTCATTCACCCCCTCCGTCTCCGTCGAACCAGTTAGAAGGCATCCTCATTTCTCCCTCTGACCCGTCTCCCTGTTGCAAAAGCGCCAAGTTTTCCCCTCTTACCCAGTCTCCCATGAGATCACCATGGGTTCGTCTTGAGCCCTCCCATTTTATTTCCCTCCTGTTTGTCCTGCCAAATGAACACCTTGTCCCTCTTGGGTGAAGGAGCAGTAGCTCGACTTCCCCTTCGGTTGAAGCGAGCGTGGTCAGTTAAAATTGTTCTGTGCGTGACCCGCTTATCTTACCCTCTTCTCCTCCTTCTCCTTAGGGTGCTTGCTCTCTCAGGACTCCCACCTCTGGACACTTCCCTTCTCTCCCTGAGTGTGAGGCTGAATCCATCCGTCTCCCTCATCTCGTTTGAACTCTGATTTAGCTTTTGAATCCGTGAATACATATGCCGGACTTTGTGAATCAAACAATGCAAACTTGCTTTGTGGGATGCCATTTTCTTTGGATTTGTAAAAGCTCTTGCTTGAATTTTATCTCCCGACTTTATTTCCCTATTTGGGTCAATTCCCTTTGCCACATCAGAGAGAACTCGCATCAGCGGTTCTCGGTTTCGGTGTTTCCACACATTTCAACTCAAATAATCAATCTTATAATCTCTCATAACTCTTGACTCATGCAAAATTATTATTATTGTGTCGTGGTGGATGTAGAAATGGTTGAATGTATATATATTGCATTATATTGATTTTTTTTTTTTGACTTGAAGACTTGTATCATCCATGGCGAGATAAAATAAGGTGTTTCAAAACGTCTCACTAAGGTGTGATGAGTAGGCCCAAAAAAATTATTAGATGCAGCCCCCAATACCGAATTAATGCCAAAATTTTGACTAAATTTTAGACGTACAAAAAAAGGGGAAGAATTAAGATTCATCTAAAAGAAATCAATCACATCAAAAATAAATAATATAAAATAAAATTTGAATGTAGTATATATATTTATTTTTTTATGCGGTGAACCATTATGCTCATCGGGCATAGCAGATTAAATTCGAGGTGCTTAAAACCCAAGTCACTCTCATTAGGCGTTGCAGTAGAATTATTCTAATGTAGCCTACTACATGAGGATGGCCGAATATCAATCTTTCGAAATATTTACTAAATTTTGGACTTAAAAAAGGAGAAGAATGATAAAATCAATTCAATCATTTATGATTATGTGCATGCAAGCTAATGAATGTCGTCAATGTTAATTAAAGTTAATGAAAGATATAGATGTAATGTGATTATTATAGGCATAATATTCTATGCTTGAAATAGAGTTGATAAGGTCTACTAAATGATCAACTTTTAAATGAACTCAAATTACATTAGATTATAAGACCCAATCCTCTATATTTGTAATAGAGTTGACAAATGCATTATAATATCAATTTTGTAAAAAATTTAAATTACACATAAGTCATGGGCAGATCATCTACTAGTAAATAAGTAGAATTGACAAATGATACCCACAGTTGAATGAAGATATCAACTGGAGGGGTAATTATTATTAAAATATTTATAATATTATATTCAATATTCTCCAATTTAAAATACTCGAAATATAAATCTTGATCTGATCCTCAATTATTAAGTAATAGAGTCGATAAAATATGAAATAATAGACTAAATGATTAAACAGACTTATATACCCCGATGATGGTGTCAGCTAGAAATCGCCTCTTAAACCAGTGATTGATCTGAAAGAGTGCGTGTATCGTCAACCTCCGTCCATCGAGTTAGAGGCACCAATCTACAACTCATTTAAGAGAAAAAAGCGGCACAAATTTTGCAGATCTCTTAAAAGCGGTCAAATAAAATAAAGAAAAGAAGAAGAATACAACTCAAAAGATTATTAACAATTTAGAGGAGTATCATCAACCAACCAGACAGCTAGTTAAGCTTGCAGACTTTATGCTTAAACTCCATATTATTGAATTAGATGAAGAAGATAATAGTGAATTTTGCTCAATAGAGACATGCCAAATTATTTATATAATGTCGGATGTTTTTCAGCACAAGTCACTCCAAGATGACAATAATAGTTAGATAGATGTAGTCAACCCATCAAAATTCTTCTCAAAAAATAAATAAGAGCTTGAAGAGTTAACATCTGAATTTTGTCAAATGACTCAAACAAAAGGATAATAGTTCAAATGAACATTTATATTTTCCAGACGGAGAAGAGTCAGACTCATCAACAACATCACATATGAAATGTATAAAGTTGAAAAGTGAGTTTAACTATTTTGGTCAATCCTCCAAAATAAAAAAGTGAATTTAAAGAAACTACTTCTTCAGAGGAATTTGAGCACGACAAAGTGATTCAAGTTCAGTTCAGAAGTGGTAAAGTCTTAACACTATCATCAAAGAAGGGGAATTCAAATAAAAATAAAAGAAAATAAATTGAAGTCAACGAAGATATTATTCCCAAGAAGGCTAAAATAAAGCCTATATCAAGTGAAAAGATAAATAATAATATTCTATCATATTTGAGAAAGATCCTCGCGCAATTAAGTGTGTATGAGGCCCTCTTAATGTCAAAATATCTCCGAGAAATTTTGATGCAGGCTCTCAAAATCCAGAGAGTTATGAAGCTTACTTTGCCAAAAAAAATGTATGATTGAATCATCACAAACTCAAGATCTTCCAGTAATCATATTTTCTGAAGAAGATCTTATGGTGAAACAACGAACATAGTCATCTATATTATCATTAGAAATCTTGATCATCAATGATCATTGATCCAGGTTCTTCTATCAATCATATAAGTCTAAAAGCATTAAGAGGATTATCACTTGGTATCCAACATCTTGGGAGGAAAAAGTTGATGCTTCATGGTTTCAAGAGAGAAGGGAAAAAAAAAAGTTCTTTTATTCTCACTCAAGTTTGATGTATCTGGAAGCTAAGTTTCATGTAATCGATACTGATACATCATTTAGAGCTCTCTTGGGTCAACCATGGATGGATGAGTATGACATGGTCCCATCAACTATGCATTAGTGTATAAAGTACCTAAGAGATAGAGAAGAGTTCAGAATTCTTGGCAATCTACAACCATTCTCCGTCCATCAATCAAAGATTTATGAAGATGCAAAATATTTCATCCCTAAAGAGCCTAAGCTAACAGAGCCTCTTGAGGCAGTAGCATCCACTTCGAGAATTAAAAAATAGCATCAGAAGGTGAAAGAGTAGAAGCAAAAAATTAAGAAAAAAAAGGTAATGTCAACTCTCCCCGAAGCACTTGATTCTACACCCAAATTAAGAAGATCAGTTCCTCATTTAGGAAGTGGCACACAAGAAGAAGAAAATATTCTTTTCAAACCTAAGGGAACTTATAAGCTTCCAAGAAAGATAAAGTATAAAATAAGTGATTCTTGGTGACTTTGAATCTACTTATGGAAATAGGGTTCAGAAGATCGCATCAAGAAGGATAGTTCACTTGGCAGTGTCAGATGACTATTTAAAAATTATACCCATCCCTCAGCAATACTTCCAAGAAATCACTCCACTAGAGGTTCATAATATTGAAAAATTGATAATATTCTATGTGTAGCCGTTGAGTGAGAGTGGAGAAACATGAATTTTATTTTATAAATCTGAAGAGTCTCAACCTCACAATTTTGATCGGCATACTTAACATGAAGATTCCGATGAGATGGAGCCAACAAGATTACCAATATACTATCCACCAAAATTACAAAGAATGATGCAAAAGCTTGGAATTTATATTGGAGCTACTAAATATAGAACTCAAATCTTTAAAAGGATGTGGAGCCAAAGAACTCCTCAAGCACCATGAAGAAGTGATAAGTTTATCACTAAAGGTATTGGGTTCATCTACAAACCTCATCAAAATAAAGTTTGTTATAATATAATAGATGCTAAGATTATAATTAATAGTGATGAAGAAGATGATCTCTATGAAATTCTTTTTTCAAACGATGAAGAAATAGAAGCCAAGCCTTCACCTGAAGAACTTGAAGATGGTGGACAAATAGTTACTATGGATGAACTCAAAGAAATCAACCTAGGAGTTGAGGATGATCCCTGCCCAACTTTCGTTAGTGCCTTTCCACCTGATGAGAAAGTTGAAGAGCTAAAAGTGCTACTTTGTGAATTCAGGGATTTCTTTGCTTAGACATATGCTGAAATGCTAGGCTTATCCCCTGATATTGCAGTTCATAAATTGGAAATCAAGCCAGAGATAACACATGTTAAATAAGCTCTGAGGCAAATGAGATTTGAAGTCGAAGAACAGGTGATCATTGAAACTAAAAAACTAACTAAAGTAGGATTCATACGAGAAGAAAAGGATCCTGATTGGATAGCTAATATAGTACCAGTGAAGAAGAAAATTGTCAGTTTCATATATGTATCGACTTCCAGGATCTTAATAAAACTTGCCCAAAATACAACTTCCTGCTTCCTACATCAGAATTGTTGGTTGATAATACATCCAACTATGATATTTTTTTTATAGATGGATCATCAGGATATAATCAGATCAAGATGATACTTAAAGATGAAAGACATACATCATTCAGAATACCTATTGACCTCTATTGCTACATAGTCATGCCTTTTGATTTGAAGAATGCTGGAGCTACATACCAAAGAGCTATGACGTGTATTTTTGATGAGTTAATTCACCAACAGGTGGAATGTTATTTTGATGATTTGGTGGTGAAGAGATTAAATCATAAAAATCACTTTGAAGACTTGAGAATTGTATTTGAGAGAATCAGAAAATATGATCTCATGATAAATTCTCTAAAATGTGCATTCACGGTATACTCCAAAAAATTCATTGGGTGTATTATACGTCATAGAGGAATTGAGATCGATCTAGCTAAAATCAAGGAAATTGTGGAGATGCCTTCGCCGAAGAGTTTGTGTCAGCTCCGTTCTTTATAAGGACAGTTTGCATTCATTCAATAATTTATATCAAACCTATCAAGACACTGTCAACCATTTGCAAAGTTGATGAAGAATAATGCTCCATTCAAATGGGACAAGGAGTGCCAAGAAGCCTTCAATAATACTACACATTAAATCCTTAATCTTGGTAGCCTTTACTCACGGGAAGCCCCCTCATTCTATACACAGTTGCATTAGAAGAGTGCTTTGGAACATTATTGTCACAACACAATGAAGAAAGTAAAGAGAATGCTCTTTATTATATCAGTCGGAGGTTGATAGGCGCAGAAATGAGATACTCTCCGATAAAGAAGCATTATTTGGCATTGATCTTTGCAGTCCAGAAGCTCCATCATTATATGTTATCTCACAAGATTACCCTCATTTCAAGGATCGATCCGCTGAAGTACTTGATGATAAGACCAGTGTTAATAGGTCGCTCGGTAAGATGGGCAGTATTGCTTTTATAATTTAATATCACATACGTTCCGCAGAAAGCAGTAAAGGGGCAAATCTTAGGTCAATCTTTATTGCATTTGTCATTAGGTCAATCTTTATTCAATCACACATCACATTATTATTGTGAATAATGATGAATTGATTTAAAATAAACAAAGTAAACTTATTTGTATCAAAATTTAAAATAAAAAAACTTAAAACTATACGTGTTCGAATTATTAAATAAATAAAAACCTCATGAAATCTTACATCAACACTTTCCCATCCCAAGAATAGGAAAACATCTTAGAGCCCAGACCCAAAAAAAAAGCAAACCTAAATTTTATATTCATCAAATAATCTATTCCTAGATTGAATCCTAATAAATTCTATAAAATGTAATGACTAGTGATAAAATATATGTATTTAATTATGTAAAGGGAATTTTGTTAATGATTCAAGAGACCTTCAAAACTCTAAATTATTTCTCCACATTTAAAAATTAAGTGCTATTAAGGCTTAATTTAGTCAAATGAGCACGTTTTTTTGGAAAATAATCAAACACAACTAAATACTAATCAATTGATGTAAACTAGATTAATTAAGTAAATTACTAATTAATAAAGTTACTTATTTAGTTTATAAATTATTAACTAATAATCTAAAAATTAATTTATATTAATAATTTATTAACTCTAAACTAAGTATTACTAATATGTAAATTATTACAAATTATTAATATAATTGTCATTGCATTATTAAATTTATTAGCATACAATTACCAAATTTATTAATATTAAGTGATTTAAAAATATTAGTAATAGATATAAATTGTTAACTAAATAAAAAATAGATTAATGAATTATTAATTATTGAATTATTTAATTAAATTAATTTAGATTATTAACTTAATAGTTTATAAACCATTATTTAAATAATTTATTTTAATTTAATTATTAACTTAGATTAAATATAAATTACATAAATTATTAATTAGTTAATATAATAAAAAATTAAATTAAATTTTGATTTATAATTTAATGACTAAATAATTAATTTTATTATTTAATAGTTTATTTTGATAATTTAGTTTAAATTAACTGCCTAATAGTTTATTTTATTTAAACCTTTATTAATCGTTAGTATAATTTTTTTGATTAAATAATCTATTGGCTAATAATTTATTTACATATCTTTTCTTAAATTATAAAATAAACTATCAAGATTAGATTAATTAAATAATAATATTTGATAATTTATTAATCTAATTTTTATGTAGTAAAAAATTTATTATTTATTACCATTATTCTCTTAATAAGTTAATACTAATTAATTTATCAAATCGTTAATAAATTTATTAGTTTGCAGAAATATATTAACAATTCATAATAATTTACTTATTAGTAATATTTACTTTAATAATTCATAAATTATTAATTTAAATTAATACTTGGTAATTTAGTCAATAATCTTTCAAAAATTATTTTTTTATCAATTTAATTAATATAATCTTATTAATTCTTTAAATTTTATTAAATTAATGTTTTTTAAAATTATTAATCTAAAGTATTACGTATTAGCAATACTTTTCACTAATTGAACTATTACATAATAATTAATTAAAACATTTTATAGTAATGCACTTTTCAGTTATTAATTAATATAATTTTAATTTAACTTAATAACTAGAATATTTAGACACACACAGGTTTAGTTAATTTAACTTAACAACTAGAATATTTTATTAATTAATTACTATAATAAAATGAATGAAGAAAATTGTATTTACGTTTGTGAAACCATAATTTGTTTTAGATCTCCACATATGCTTATGCAATAGGAATTGTTCCCTAAATATTAATTTATACCTGATAGGTATTACTTGTAATCCTCATGAATTATGCTTCAGTTTAAAATAATGAGGCAATTTTAATTTATTTACATATCTTAATTTTTATGTATTTTCTATCCTTTATGGTACATTTCAAAACCACTCAGTATGTTTTCTATTATTTTATCTGAAATAAATATTATTTTCATCATCAATATTATTAGTTTTCAATCAATTCTTTTATTGCTTAGAAGATTTTTTTTTTCCATCTAATAACAGGACATAAGTTTAGAAAATTTGTTTATCATATGATCTTTAACTTGAAAAGATCCTGATATATTTTGTCATAATAGAGAGGGGGTATACATCACATTACCCTTCAAAAAAGAAACAATTTGTCAAGCATACATGAATTTCTTCTTCTGAAAAAAAAAATATAAGGTGAGAAATCAATTTAACTCTTATCATCAATAAATAGAATGAAAAATTTGATGATCAAAATGATAAAATTGCTCATAATAAGTTAACCAAACACTAGTTCACAACATGCATCATATAAATAACAAGTATGGTCTTGATAATCATCCAGCAATCCATAAACTTCTGTTTGTTATCCTTTTGACTTGAGCTCGACATAATAAGTAGGGTCATGATTATTATTTTTTCAACTCGAGATCAGCATAATCATAAGGGATGAACAAGTTTGCAAAAAAATCCCTTCTTCCTTCTAGGATTATAGCCCATATCTTTACACAACTGATCATTGTAACAGGTGTGAATAGAGGTGAAGCTAGATCTACGATATCACTCAATTAAATTGCCAGAATATTTTTATAGTATTTTCCCCACTCCATTATATTCTTCTCCATATTTCTTTTGCTTGGCAACATGAAGCCACATCAAGGAAGCAAGCCAACCACCTCACTCTCATCTCTGAAGTATAAAGATTTGATAATCAGAATATCCAATGATGGCCATTTGTGTAATATGTGGATGTATGCACTCTTTACATCAAAGTTGGTTGAATTATGTAAATAGCTATGATGTATAAGTTCTAATTAATGAGTATCTATATGCTGACTCCAAATAATTAAGATGAGGCTAATGAAGATGACAATGATAATGAATACCTGTACAGATGTACTATTTAATCTTTGTTGCCTGCCACTATCTTTTGGAACCAAGAAGAGATAAATATATTTTTAAGTTTTTGATCACTCTTAAATCCAGTGGTGTAGATCACTAAATCAGCTTCTATTGGGGTGATCTCATTTTCTATGAGGATACCATTCTTATAAAATTCAAAGGTCTTAGAAGGTTTCAAGATGATGCTTCCTTCTTCTACTTTGTCATAAAAGTTTTCTTGTAATATATGAGCAAACCAGTAGTTACCGCATATCATACTTTTTCATGGGGATTGTGTTCTTTAAGTAGCTTTCTGCGAACTTTGAGACGATCCACCTCTAAAACTGAAAGAAAATTTTAGTGAATTTATCATGGAAGTCTGAGAGGTATGCTTGATATATATTGATGAGAAATAATAATGAGTTAAAAGTGTACCAAAGGTAAAAGTAAGGTAGCTAAGATGCATAAAAAAAGCCCTTCCCCAGGTTTGTGAAGGAGTAGTTCTGAAAAGCGATTTAAATACAAGTGAGTTAAGGGAATTCCCCATGCCATTAATTTAGTTATATTCCATCTTTTTGTTCGAACTATCATTGTGCAAGGGTATTCAGGTCCTGTTGATAAACATTGAGAGAACTTTATTTAGATTTTCAATATTATAATGCTTGAAACATATGACATATATAACATTAGCATGATATGATCATCAACTTATATTACTAGCATTTTTTGGATGATTTTGTTTATGTAATGTCACCCTTCTTATGTCTTTATATTGAATTTAAAAACCTTTAAGATTCATTTTTGTATCTGCTCTTATAATCATCTTATAGTTCTATAAATCAGTAGAATTGAAGTAAGGATTGTGATTACACGAGTTCATTTCCTCTTTACAACAAATAAATTTTTTGTTGTATTATATTTTTAATAATGTTCACTTTAATTTTATTGTTCTTGACAATATTATCTTAAAGAGTTGCCCTAACTTACCTTTCTATATGATTGTTGACATAAAAAAATATGAAGTCAATTATTGCATAAATAGAAGTTTGTAAGGCTTCCTTTTTTTTTTTCTGAGTTTGTTCAACTCCAACATCTCCTATTTTCCTAATCATTTCACTCCTAATCTTTTTCTATTTTTTATGAATTGTTATATGTAATATAAAAGTTTTAAAATAAAAGATCAATATATATTTTAAATAATTATCATTAATATTAGAACATTCTGTAGCTATGTCCAATGCTGATTTGAGATAGCCCACAATAATTACTCGCTTTTTTTTTTGGAAAAATTAAGGGCTTAGCCCAAAATTACTCGCTTTTCCTTCACCAACTCAGCAACAACTGTGGTACTCATATTGGAGTAATCTATGGAACGAATGACCTTACCATTCAATACCTCTGGAACTTTATCTTTTGAAAAAATTAGAATATTTGGAAGTCCGTTGAATCGCCCAATGCAGAGGATCACAAAATCCACCGTATGTACCTAATTTTCAAAAAATTTGCATAACTCAAAGGCAATGGCAATATATATATGAATGTTTGAATTGTTCATTAATAATTAATAATTATTATTTTTTACTTTTGAGACCACTTAAATGTTAGATAATATTTGCATAAATATGAATAGAAAAATGGATGTAGAAGAGTAAAGAGAATTTAAAAACGGATGACTTAAATATCTTTGCCTCTAATTTTTCTTTTCATCTTGTTTTACTTACAATCCATTTCTAATTTGTGAAATGATCATAAAATATTTATTTATTATTATTATTTTATTACACTGCAATTATATATTATAACATATTGAAAAATATGTTATTTTTGTTAATGTACCAATCCTTCTGAAAAATAATTACCTTTGTCCTTAATGAAAGAGCTTACGTCAATCTGAACAAATCAGTATTATTATATTAATTGAAAAATAGTATCAAAATATACAGATAACATGCAACACGTAATAATTTTACACAAACACGTAATAATTTTACACACTATATGAGAGTATCCTCATACAAGTTCTATTTATACAACTTACCTCTATAGCTCCGTCTTCCTCGCGCCGCACCGTAACATGCCACAACCCTCGTCGCCCACTGTCAAATGCATCGCCGGAGCCACTCCACAGATCCCACGCCTTCATCTCCTCCTCCCCTACACCAACATATTTTATCCCCTCCACCTTCTCTCCAAACCTCACATATCTTAGAACATCGAGTCGCTGTGCATAGGATTCCAAGTACTCCATCACCTGCTTATTATCAAGAAGAACCTCCGTAACCTTCTGCGGCTATGGAAAGTCGAATTGATAAGGCAATTTTTTTAAATTGAGTACGGTTAAAATGGGAATTAGCTAATTGAGTATTAAAAAAAAATTTAAGAATGATAGCAATTAGATACGGCTACGCCACGTGATCGATGTGGCGCGTGCCACGAAGAGTGACCGCCGCGATGGGCGACCTTAGATGCGAAGCGGCCACCCAATTAGTGGGCGACCCAGATACGGAGCGCCGCCCACTAGTTGGGCGATCGGCTTCATATCTTTAGGCCGATCGTCGATCGTATTCGCCGGTTTTGCTCGATTCTCCCCGAAACAAGGCTCTCCGCCAGAAGCACCGGTAGTCCGACCGCCACCGAGCACCGCCCGCCTGGAACTTCGGCCGCCACGTAGGTCTCACCGCTGCAGCGCTTTTTTTGTCCGTTGCACGACTTCTTCTAGGTTTTTTTTACGCTATATGGTTGAACCGAAACCGTGGTAATATATATTTTAAAAGTTGTTTTAATGTAACAATTTTTAGTAGTAATAAATATAAAAAAATCTACATATAACTTCCATATGTTTCTTGTGTTGGTTGAACATAATACATCTGTTATTTTAGGTGCTCAATCCTTCGTTCATTAGAATGAAGTTTGCTATGTTTGGTTAACAAGGAAAAATAGAGGTGTTGGTTAGTTGCAGGAATTATTGTTTTGTAAGGAATGTACATTGTGTTGTAGAAATTGAAGCTCAAGAGGAACTTGCAATCACCCTATAATTAAATGAGGAATGTTAAGAAATAATTTAACAAATATGCTCTATGTAAAAAGGATTTAACATAACGGGAGCTTGTAGAAAGTTCTAATGTTCTTTTTTTTATTATTGAAATATGGATTTATTAGTTAAAAATATTTCTTATATGCTCATAAAGATTTGTGTGGATGGCCCTACATTAGTTGGTCATATAGTAGTTGGCATGGGTTGAAAATAAGAATGATGGCTTCATTACTGCAATTTTGGAAGGCCTCTTTTTGCTTGTGTGAGGGCATGAAAGTTATCCCATTGCACTTATTTTATATTGGCATTTTGGAGAGCCTTTCATCTTTCGATTTAACTAAACTTCTATGCATTCAGGTTGTCCCGGAGAGTTGTTTCTTTCTCTGAATTCAAACAATTCATCATGAATGACAATTTTGTTGTGAATCTTGATATTTGAGTGAATTTAGAAAATAATTATTGTAGGATAAAATTGTAAATATAGCCAAGCTTAGCTTGATTAGTTTTAGTAGTTTGGATTTGAACTTCACTCAAGATTATACATTGAGTTGGGAGCTTGAATTTATTTTTATTCTGACATGCCTTTAATATATAAATCATAAAGAAGTTTTTATTTCAAAATAAATATGTAGTAATCCATTTTTAACTAAGTAGTAAATTTTATTTATAATTTATTTGTAATTTATAAGATTGTTTAGGCTTCTCATGTAGCCAAGTTATTCTTCTAAAAAAAGCATTTGTCTATGTGGATTTCCCACTCATTATATGTGATAAGAATATAAGGTTTGTCTTAAGATTTATTTCCCACTTTTAGTTTTAATGATCCATTATTTCTCATAATTTGCAGTATGTAGCGTTGATTGTAAACCATAATCTTCTACTTTTCCCAGTGTAATGATGGCGAGGAGGACCACCACTAGACGTCGACGTAGTTAGAGAGGCCAGCCCACCATTGGAGCAGGCACCTTCTGAGGTTCATCCTAGTATTGCCTTCCTACGTGGGCGGCATCGCACCGCTCACCCTGATACTGTAAGTGAATTTGTTTTTTGCAGAATGTGTTACGCCTGCTTACCTTTTATTTGGATGTACTTAGATTTTTTTTGAGCACCGTACTGAGGCCGCATCACACTTGCTTATCTGAAGGAGTGACCCATTACATGCACGAGATTCATCGAGCTAGATCAGTGGGCTGCATCAGGTGAGTCCACGCTTTTAAAATTCGAATGAAACAATGCCTATCGCCGCCAAGGAAAAATCTCTTTGCATCCACGCAAGAGACCGATGTTTATCGGATATTATGCATAAATCACGCCTACTAGACACTAAAACATATCATGCAAGCACAACAAAACCACAACCATGAATCAACATTTTCTGATTCCACAACAACAAAAGCTAAAGGAAACAACCCATTATTGTCGTTGATTCCTATGGCGTTAATAATGTGCGATACTTGCCCAACAAAATGTACCGTTTGCTTAAAACAGTGCGAACTCCATCCCGATATTGAAGGTTGAAAGCCCAAAAAAGTCTCGAAAATGTTGCATCGGGTAGATTGAATTCAGGACTGTACTTATAAAGTAGTAGAAACTGACATATAAAGACCGAGAGTCCAGGACTCTTCCCTGAATATTGCTTTTTGCCTTTTGCATCCCATGCTTTCATATATGAAACCTTAACATTAAATTTTGACTCCATCCTACCTATAATCTCCTAGGTTTCAAATCAATCGGTCGATCACGGTTTGATGTAGTACGCTATGAAATCGAACTACATGCCGATGACCGGATGAACTTACCGCATTGACACATCTATGATTTTCACCAACTTTTGATATTCTCCAAGCACCCCTAATCGTCACGATGCTACAATGTAAATGCCAATGTGGCCTTGTAGACTATCGTTTACATATACAACCGTAGTTCTTCTGGTTAGAGGTAACTGTTCAGAATTATACATTATTTACTATGGACCACCCGACAATGGCAAATTGCAAACTCCGTTTACTTGCAAAACACATACCTTCGGCAATGTCATTTGGAATTTCAATTTCATCATTTAGGCTTTCTTGAGATGTGTCAAAGTAAACATCGTTGTCCGACTGCCTCGTAATTTTACATATCCGGACATACTCGTTTGTGGACAACATTTGACTCTCACTGTCAACATTGAGAAATGAGTGATTTCTCGCAGTATGACTTTATATTCAAGTCCGGTTTCTAACCCCAGCGGTCATCATCACTAATACCTACTGGACTCACTACTTGAGCCACTACTCATGTCGATACTCATCTCCAACCGCAAAGACTCGTGCACATACGGTTCATCCAACGGTAGACGATCATCATCGCCACATAACTTATAAGTTCGATCTAATTATCATATTAATTGTTACAAGTATAATCGAGATAAATTATGATGATAAACTACACGGAATAAACTCATCGAGCGTTGTATCCGGATGTTCTTGTGCAATGAAATCCTGTGTATGTGTTAGCGGTATATCTATTGACCTTACTACCGGATCAGGTGATGTGGATGCAATATTAACATCTTCCACTTCGACATACAACACCAACATCCGAAGTTTTCAAGTGTAACTTCACAAACGTCATCGTCAGATATGACAGATGCTATAAATCCGCTACCCACTGGATAATGACCTATTAGAGTGACAGTGTGGCACTCTGGATCGATGTGCAAGCTTCTCATAATTCGTTGCTTCAATGCCGTAAGGTCGGACGAACCTTAACTGGACAATTTCGACCTCCCACATAACTTGGACTGAATTGCTCATCGATACTCAGTTCACCTCCATAGAAAAGTATCAGTGAAACAAATTCTTTATTCATCTTGCACTAAAAAAATATAGAATCCGCCAAAGGGAATTTTCCTCAACTGAAATGGAGCTACAAGAATCGTCGCCGAAAGCTAAAGTTAACTTCCAACGGCTGGTAAATGAGAGACCGAAGTAGTTAAACATTGTCAAAGCGAATGCCGGGAAAAACTACAAGTTTCTATCGAATACCTGGACAAGACGCAATGCGGCGAGACCGGCGGCCGAAGTTCAAGAGGGGAGGACCGTCGAGTTCGGCGTTCTGGCGAGAGCCTTGTTTGGGGGGAGAATCGAGCAAAACAGAGATATCGATCGGACCGACGCACTGTCGAAGAGCCAACTAGGCGCCGTGACCGGGGCCGCCGCCCACTAATTGGGTGACATCGAATCGAGAAGTTGCCCAATTAGTGTGGCCACTCTTTCGTGAGGCCACGCCACGCCAACGACGCGGCGCGTATAAGGGGCGATTATACCTATTCTTAAATTTTTTTATTGATACTCAATTAGCTAATTCACATTTTAACCGTACTCAATTTAAAAAAATTGCCAATTGATAATCCCATCTTGCCGACTGAAGCCGTGTCGACGCTGGCATGCTCTTCCACACTCCGCCAATGCTTCGACGGCCAAGACCAGCGGAATCTCTCCGAAGTATTTGCATGTTACAAGACCGCTGATGCCGGCGCCGATGATACAGACTCTCTTCCTCTGCTCCATGAGAAAATATTACGTGCGGAGTTCAAACGTAGCTTTACGTCCGACCGTCAATCACTACGCAACACCTGTCCAGTATAAAAATATGATATTTTTTTACTTAACAATGCTATAATTTAACGGCGCTTAATCACACCGTTTACATTACCCTGGTCACGGCCCGACCTAGCCCATCCCGTTAAAATCAACAGGAGAAACGACATTCGAATGCACGGGAGAAATTTAAAAAAAATATACAAATAGATTTAAGGCATAATATGTTTTTTTTCAGACAAACTGAGCTTAGAGAAAGAAACAGAGAATCTAATTTCATTTTTTGAGAAGAACCGTGAAGATGAAGAATGAATTTAGAAGTTGTGGCCTTGATGATATTGCAACCAATTTAGTGGATGATGTATTACATAAAAATACATTGGTAAATTTTCTGAACTGTTTTATATGTACAATTTTCTTAGGGTTTATTAGTGATATTCTTTGAAATTCTTTTATTTAATATATATTTCCTACGCAGTTAAGAGTTTTTTTGCAAGAGGACTTTGCTAACTTTAGGAACGGTTTTGCATGTGTACTCTCTGTCCTCACATGAGAGTACAACACATTTTGTCTTTTTTTAAGATTTTTGACTCTATTTGGATATAATATGTTTAGTAGATGATATTACAAGCTGTTTGGAGGTTGATTGGTTGATTTTATGGCAGATTTGCATATATATTCTCTATACTTTCATGAGAGTACATATTATTTTATAAATTTTTGTCATATTTTTTGGCCTGTTTGCAAAGAATATATTTAATAGATTCTATTAGAAGTAATTTGGAGGCTTATTGGTTAGCTTTTAGGGATATTTTGCATATATGCTCTGTGCACTCTCATGAGAGTACAACCCTTTTTCTAATTTTTTTCAACTTTTTTGGCCTATTTGAAGAGAATATGTTTAATAGATTCCATTAGAAGCAATTTGGAGGATGATTGATTGGTTTTGGAGCAGATTTGCATGTGTACTCTCTGTACTCTCTTGAGAGTACAACTTATTTTTTCATTTTTTTTTTACTTTTTTGGCCTGTTTGGAGAGAATATGTTTAATAAATTTCATAAGTAATTTGGAGACTGATTGGTTGGTTTTGGGAACAGATTTGCATGTGTACTCTCTGTACTCTCTTGAGAGTATAACTTATTTTTTCAATTTTTTTCATATTTTTTGGCATGTTTGAAGAGAATATGTTTAATATATTCCATTAGAAGTAATTTCGAGGCTGATTGGTTGGTTTTGGGGATAGATTTACATGTGTACTCTCTGTACTCTCATGAGAGTACACCCCACTTTCTCATTTTTTTCAGATTTTTGTCTGTTTGAAGAGAATATATTTAATAGATTCTATTAGAAGTAATTTGGAGGCTGATTGGTTAGTTTTGGGGCTAGATTTGTATGTGTACTCTCTGTACTCTCAAGAGAGTACATCCCATTTTCTCATTTTTTTTTCAAGATTTTTTGGCCTGATAGGAGAGAATATGTTTAATAGATTCCATTATAAGCAATTTGAGGTCGATTGGTTAGTTTTGATTTGCATGTGTACTCTCTATACTCTCTTGAGAGTACACCCCATTTTCTCAAATTTTTAAAACTTTTTTAGCTTTTTTGGAGAGAATATGTTTAAAAGATTCCATTAGAAGTAATTTGGAGGATGATTGGTTAATTTTAGAGTATTTTACGTACTCTCTACTCTAATGAGAGTACACCCCATTTTCTCATTTTTTTCCTAGTTTTTTAGCCTGTTGGAAGAGAATATGTTAAATAGATTTCATTTGAAGCAATTTGGAAACTAATTAGTTAGTTTTTAGAGGTGTTTTATATCTGTACTCTCTGTACTCTCATGAGAGCACACCTCATTTTCTCATTTTTTTCAGCTTTTTTGGCATATTTGGAGAGAATATATTTAATAGATTCTATTAGAAGCAATTTGAAGGCTGATTGGTTAGTTTTAGGGATATTTTATATCTGTACTCTTTGTACTCTCTGTACTCTCATGAGAGTACATCCCATTTTCTCATTTTATTCTCGATTTTGCTTTGGAGAGAGAATATGTTTAATAAATTACATTAGAAGGAATTTGGAGGCTGATTGGTTAGTTTTTAAGGGTGTTTTGCATATGTATTCTCTGTACTCTCATGAGAGTATACTTCATTTTTTCAATTTTTTCTAGATTTTTGAGCCTGTTTGGAAAAAATATGTTTAATGGATTCCATTAGAAGTAATTTGGAGGCTGATTGGTTAATTTTTAGGGGTATTTTGCATCTGTACTCTATGTACTCTCATGAGAGTACACCCCATTTTCTCATTTTTTTAGCTTTTTGGCATGTTTGGAGAGAATGTGTTTAATAAATTTTATTAGAAGCAATTTGGAAGCTAATAGGTTAATTTTTAGGGGTTCTTTGCATCTGTACTCTCTGTACTCTCATGAGAGTACAACCCATTTTCTTATTTTTTTTAGCTTTTTGGGCCTGTTTGGAGAGAATATGTTGAATAGATTCTATTAGAAGCAATTTGGAGACTGATTGGTTGATTTTAGGGGCATATTTACATGTGTACTCTCTGTACTCTCTTGAGAGTACACCCCATTTTCATATTTTGGAGCTATTTTGCATGTGACATATTTATGTTTGAGCAGGTGAATGAGTTAAATGATCGGTGCAATGATGAAGTCGTTATGTTTAATAACCCAAATGTGGGGAAACTCCTTGGCACCACTGTTCACAATGAAAAGGAGGCGTATGCACTGTACTGTGATTATGCTCATCAAACTAGGTTCAATGTTATGAAAGATCATGCTAGTTATTGGCCAAACTCCAAGAAATTAAAATCAAAGGATTTTTTATGTGCAAATGTAGATCGAAAGAAAGCTGTCAATCTAAACTGCTCAGTCAAATTCTAGAAAATAGATACAAGGAGTGGTTGTCCGATCATGATTAGATTTTCTATTGATTTAGATGAGAATTGGAAGGTTAAAAAATATATAGAAAGTCATAATCATGTATTGGTAAAGCCGGGTGATCAACATCTTCTCAGATCATACAGAGGCATCAACGATGAGAAGACAGCTGTGTTGAAGATAATGGCAGAGGCCAGAATTAGAGCAACTGATGTGTTTAGCTACCTAAGTGAGGAAGTTGGCGGCATGGAGAATATTAACTTCACAAAAAGAGATGCTTTCAATTTCATCTGAAAAGAGAGAAGATCGAGGATTGTGAATGGTGATAGTAATGCATTAATACAATTGTTCAAGGAAAGACAAGCAGAGGATGAGAAGTTTGCATGGGATGCCCAAGTTGATGAGTCAAATTGCTTGGTTAGTTTTTTTTGGAGCAATGACATGTCAAGGATAGAATATGATTATTTTGAGGATGCTATAATTTTTTATACAAGCTATCGACTCAATTAATATAATTTTTTCTATGCCCCTTTTATTGGAGTGAATCATCACTAGAAAAATATCTTATTTGATGTAGCATTTCTATCAGAAGAGACAATTGAGTCATTTACATGGCTATTCAAGATATTTCTCTGGTTAATGAGCGACAGACATCCTATAACAATATTCATTGATCAAGATCAGACAATGATGAGAGCTATCAAAATTGTATTACCGCAAACACATCATAGGTTATGCCAATGACATATTTCGAAGAAAGCTCCTTCGAAGGTACATTACTTTAATAGTAATAAGATAGTACAAAGTCTATTCTATACATGCATGAGCAAGTGTGACTCAGAGGAAGAGTTTGAGCAAGCTTAGTCTACAATGCTAGATGAAGGCAATTTGCATGATCATACTTGGCTGTTTGAGCTTTATAAAATTAGATGCAAGTGGTCCACCGCATTCTACAAAGACTCATTTTGTATGGGAATCTTATCAATGCAACGTAGTGAGTCCACGAATAATGTATGTCATGAAATATCTAAACCAACAAGTTCAATCATAGATTATTTCTTAAGATTGGAGAAGGTTATGAACACATGGCATCAGAAAGAACATGATGAATATTTCAAGTGCAGAAGAGTTGTTCTGTTAAGACTAATCCAATTCTGAAATAAGCCGCTATGTTTTACAAAAGAAATCTTTATACAATATTTGAGGAAGAATCTTTACATGGAGTTGGAGGATTAGCAGCAAATGTGTCAGATGACAATCCCATGGAGTATTTGGTGAGAAACTTAGAGAATAAATATGCTTCCAAAATATGGACTGCCCATTTCGACAAGACATGCCTAAATTTAACTTGTAGTTGTAAAAAATTTGAAATGAGGGATTGCTTTGTGCCCACTGCATCCGAGTTCTTAGTCAAGAAGATATTGTGCACGCATTCTGGATAGGTATCTTCTCATGCGATGGTCAACTAGAAAAGAGGGATATCTACTTTGACAGTGCTTACAAGAAATTAAAAGATGTGTAAGGTAATGATGAAAATGAAGCTGGCATTATTTTCCAGAATCACATTAATCGACATGCTTGTCAAATAAACACCAGGGCAAAGGATAATAAGATAGCTAAGGAGTATATGCTTGGATCCTTTAAAAAACTATATGATAATATCGACTCTATATTATGTGAGAATTCACCTCCAACTGATAGAACAACTAAGAAAATGAAGTCAACCACAACCGATAAAAGAAATGACATTTTAAAGGATCCAGTTAAGCAGCAGCCAAAGGGTGTTTCAAATGCTTAAGAGATATTGAGAGAGAACCAAGAAAACCAAAAGTAATTTTCTATTTGCCTCTAAAGTTATAGTATTTAAATATTATTTTTAAACTTTAAACCATCCTACTTTTATAGACTAAAGAACAATTTGAGAGGGGTGGAGAACATGTAGCGTCACCCATTACAACACCTTTTTTAGTTATGCCTGAGTGCTTTCAGAGGTATGCATGGAAAACACGTCAGCCATGCTGTTACATATCATTAACTAATATGATGTTCTCTGGAATTTAACTCAAGCTCAACAATCAATCAGAATGGTACACTGGTGATGATGGATATCATTATAGGAAACATTTTAATGGATGATATCATTTAGGTGTCTTCAACCGTACATACTTTAATAATGATTTGAAAATGTTAGTATATGTATGTTTGGTGATTATTCTTTGTACTACATCTATTGAAATTATTTTTAATATGGTGGTGATATCAGAGTATAAAATTTCCATCAACAGATTATGCATTATATAACCAAATTTTATTGAACATTTTATCTCTAAACATGTGAAACAACCTCCAAACACCTTGTATTTGCATCTTCTACATTTTTATCAGCAAATAGGGTAGATCATTTGACATAAAAGGAGAAATGGAGTGTACTGAGAGTCAGAGCACACATGCTAAACAACTTAAATCAATAAAAGAACCCTCAAACAGCTTGCATTTGCATATACTAAGTATCTTCTCTGCAAACAGGGCCAAACAACTGGCAGAAAAGGAGAAAATGACGTGTACTCTCTGGAGAGTACATAGAGTACACATGATAAAAAAACCTCTTAAATTGATAGAAGATCCCCCAAACAGCTTGCATTTGCATATACTAACTATTTTATCTATAAACAGGGCCAAATAACTGGAAGAAAAGGGGAAAATTGGGTGTACTCTCTAGAGAGTACAAAGAGTACATGTGCTAAACAGCCCCTTAAATCGTCAAAAGAACCTCCAAACAGTTTGCATTTGCATATACAAACTATTTTATTTGAAAACATGGCCAAATAATTGACATAAAAGGAAAAAATAGGGTGTACTCTATGGAGAGTACAGAGAGTACATGTGCTAAACAACCCCTAAAATCAGTAAAAGAACCTCCAAACAGCTTACATTTGCATCTACAAACTATTTTATCTACAACGGGCCAAACAATTGGTAGAAATGGAAAAAATGGGGTGTACTGAAAGTACAAATGGTAAACGTAAACAACCCCTAAAATCAAAAAGAACCTCCAAATAGCTTGCATTTGCATCCACAAACTATTTTTATTTGCAAACACGGCCAAAGAACTGGCAGAATTGGGAAAAATGGGGTGTACTCTCTGGAGAGTACAGAGAGTACACATGCAAAGGTGCTCCAGCACTCACCAATTTGAATGAAAGAATTGGTGAAAATGCTAAAAATGCTGCAAAATAAGTGTACTCTCATGAGAGTACACAGAGTACAGGTGCAAAATAGCTCCTAAAATCTACTAGGAAGCCAATCAGATTCGAAAGAGAAATTTCTGAATTTTTGTAGAACTTTCAAATAAATTTTAACTCTCTAAGAAAAATAATAAATAATATTTAATAAATTATTAGAATATATTAGACTGTGACATTAAGTTTCGGTAACTGGTAGTGCTCTTAAATTGCTTTTCTTTTTTTTTAAAAAAAAATGAAAACAAAATAAAATAAAGAATGATTTTCAGCTCTGATCTGAATTAGTACGAGTAAAAGGAATTGCTCTTAATACGCATGATATTTATAAGATATGATTGGAATGATTGTAAGTTTGGATCCGAACAATTTTGACTAAACAGTACTGCTCTTATTACACACGTATTTTATAAAAACCAGAAAGGTATCCACAATCGCGTTTACATATTTTCATCTTAAATTTGATATTTTATATTTAAAAATTCAATTAATTAGTTTTTAAGTACTATATCATTTATTGCTATTTTTACAAATAAAGTATAGTTTCCGAAATATTTAAAATTATATTTAATATAATTTTTTTAAAAAATAACTATTTTACTTTCGATCGGTGCTATATATCATTATTTTATATAGATAATTTATGTATTAATTATTGATCCTTCAAATACATTTCTAGTATCTCAAATTTATTTTATTTTAAATTACAATCAATGTCAAATAAAATAGAAAATGAGAAAATCTGGGAAAAAAATGAGAAAATAGTTTGCACTCTTGACGATGTGAGAGTACACCCAAGAAAATAGCTCAAAAAAACTAACAAACAAGCTCCAATAGCTTGTAATGGAATATGTTAAACATATTCTTTCCAAGCATACTAAAAATTCTGGAAGAAAATGAGAAAATGGTTTGTACTCTCAGAGAGAGAGAAAATACACGCTAAACTGAGAAAATCTACCCATCAGTCTCCAAATTGCTTCAACTAGTATGTAAGAAACATATTTTCTCCAAACAAGCCAAAGAAATTAAAAAAAAAGATAAAATAGTCTGTACTCTCTTAAGAGTATAGTGAGTACACATGCCAAATTGCTCAGAAAAACTACCCATCCGCCTCCAAATTACTTCAAATAGTTTGTAATAAACATATTTCCTCCAAATAATCCAAAAAAGTGAAAAAAAAAATACTCTGTACTCTTAGGAGAGTACAAAGAGTACACCTAGAAAATTGCTCAAGAAAGCTACCTATCAGCCTCCAAATTACTTCAAATGGTATGTAATAAATATATTTCCTCAAAATAGGCCAAAAAAGTGAAAAGAAAGAGAAAATAGTCTGTACTTTTATGAGAGTACGGAGAGTACACTTATAAAACAGCTCAAAAAGCTACATATCAGCCTCCAAATTGCTTCAAATGGTATCTGATAAACATATTTTCTCCAAACAGGTCAAAAAATTAGAAAAAAAAAGATAAAATAGACTGTACTCTCCTAAGAGTACAGAGAGTACGCATGCCATACTGCTCAAAAAGCTATCCATCAACCTCCAAATTGCTTCAAATGATTTGTAATGAACATATTCCCTCCAAACAAACCAAAAAAAGTAAAAAAAAAAAGAAAATGGTCTGTACTCTCATGAGAGTACAGAGATACAAAACAGCTCAAAAAAAGCTACCCATCAGCCTCCAAATTGCTTTAAATGGTATGTAATAAATATATTTTTTCCAAACAGGCCAAAAGAAGTGAAAAAAAATTAGAAAATTGTTTATACTCTCAGGAGAGTACAGAGAGTACACATACAAAATAAGTCAAAAAAAGCTAACAATCTGGCTCCAAAGAGCTTGTAATAAAATATACTGAACATATTCTCTCCAAACATGCCAAAAAACCTACGAAAAAAAAAATGTGAAAATAGTCTATACTCTCATGAGAATATAGAGAGTACACCTACAAAACATCTCAAAAAAGCTAATATTCAAGCTCCAAAAAACCTATAATGGAATCTATTAAACATATTATGTCTAAACAGGCAAAAAAATCTAAAAAAAAAGAGAAAATGGTCTGCACTCTTGTGAGAGTACAAAGAGTACACATGACAAACTGCTGAAAAAAGCTATCCATCAACCTCTAAATTGCTTCAAATGGTACGTAATAAACATATTCTCGTCAAACAAGCCAAAAAAAGTGAAATAAATTAAAAAAAAATAGTCTATACTGTCAGGAGAGTAGAGATAATACAACTACAAAATAGCTCAAAAAAGCTAATCTTCATTCTCCAAATAATCTGTGATGGAATCTACTAAACATATTCTCTATAAATATTCAAAAAAATTTGGGAAAAAAAAGGAAAAATAGTTTCTACTATCATGAGAGTACAGAGAGTACACATGCCAAACTACTTAAAAAAGCTATCCATCAGCCTCCAAATTACTTCAAATGGTATGTAATAAACATATTCTCCAAACAAGTAAAAAAGTGGAAAAATTAAGATCAGTACTCTCAGAGTAGAGACTACACTATAAAATAGCTTAAAAAAAAGCTAATATTCATGCTCCAAACAACCTATAATGGAATCTATTAAACATACTCTTTCCAAACAGGCCAAAAAAGTTAAAAAAAAGAGAAAATGATTTCTACTCTCATGAGAGTACAGAGAGTACACATATCAAACTACTAAAAAAACTCACCCATCAGCCTCCAAATTGCTTCGAATGGTATGTAATAAACATTCTTTGTCTAAATAGACTAGAAAAAGTGAAAAAAATGAGAAAATAATCTATACTCTGAGGAGAATACGAGAGTACACAAGAAAATAGCTCAAAAGCTAATATTCAAGCTCCGAACAACCTGTAATGGAATCTATTAAACATATTCTTTTCAAGTAGGCCAAAAAAATAAAAAAATAAAAAATGGTCTGTACTCTCATGAGAGTACAGAGAGTACATATGCCAAACTGCTGAAAAAACTTACCCATCAGCCTCCAAATTGCTTCAAATGGTATGTAATAAACATATTCTCTCCAAACAGGCCAAAAAAATTGAAAAAAAAATTGAGAAGGTAGCCCATACTCTTAGGAGAGTATAGAGAGTACACTTACAAAATCTCAAAAAATTTACTCCAAACAACTTATAATGGAATATATTAAACATATTCTTTCTAAATAGGCCCAACAAGTTGAAAAAAAAGTAAAATAATACTCTAATGAGAGTACAAAGAGTACACATGTTAAACTAAAAAAAGATACCCATCACCTCCAAATTGCTTCAAATGATGTAATAAATATATTCTCCAAACAGTCGAAAAATTAAAAACTTTTGAAAATAGTCTGTACTCTCAGGAAACTACATAGAGTACACCTACAAAACATCCCCAAATAGCTAATATTCAGGCTCTAAATAACCTGTAATGGAATCTATTAAATATATTCTTTCCAAACAGGTAAAAAAAGCTAGAAAAAAAAATGTGAAAATGGTCTGTACTCTCATGAGAGTACAAAGAGTACACTTATAAAGTAGTTCAAAAAAGTTAAAATTCAGGCTCCAAACACTTTATCATAGAATCTATTAAACATATTCTCTCCAAATAGGCCAAAAAAGCTGAGAAAAATTGAAAAAAAAAGATAGGAAAAACTAAAAATATATATTGTACTCTCAAGAGTACAGAGTACACATACAAATTTACCCCCAACCAATCAGCCTTTAAATTGTTTCTAATGGAATCTAATAAACATAGTCTCTCAAATGGACCAAAAACTGGAAAAAAATGTGAAAATGGGATATACTCTCATGAGAGTACAAGACATGCAAATCGGTATTCAAAATCAACCAATCACCTCCAAATTGCTTCTAATATAATCTATTAAACATATTCTCTAAATAGACTATAAAATGTAGAATAAATGAGAAAATGATTTGTACTCTCTTGGGAGTACAAACAGTACACATGTAAATCCAAACCAACAAGGATCAAGCAACCTACAAATTACTTATAAGGCCATCTACTAAACATATATTTTATCCAAACAGGCTAAAAAGGATGAAAAATAGCTAAAAAAAAGGGGTCCTAAAGCTCCACACATGTTATCTACTAAACATGGCATCTACTAGACATGTTATCTCCAGAAAGGGTTTTAAAAAAAATAATAGCTTGTAATGGCATCCATAAACACACCACATGATACATTTCTAAAGCAATTGATTTACAACATATCGAACTTCAATTCAACATTTGTCAAATCAATTTTTTCATACCCAAATAGAAGATAGCATAAGCAATACTGGCAATTCATCTTCTTTGGCCAATCGGTGGTCACTAGTCCACAGAAGGTTTGTTTTTATTTCCATGGATTTGGTGACAAACATCTCACACGACACTATTTTCTTGGGACCACTCATCACTTTGATTGGCCATTCTATGAGATCGCTGGACCAATTGATCTTTGAGTAATTTATAAATAAATAAAATATAGTTAATAATTAGGTACAAAATATGCACTTTATGCAAACCAAAATGAGAACAATTCTTATAATCTCGGAATAATGGTCTTATGAGTGGGTTTGGCAATGAATCATAAAATACCAAGCCTTACTTAGTATGTCAGACCAAGAGTGTCCAATGCTGATTATTTATAATTGGAAGTAAGAGTAACTCAGCCCTTAAAATACTATCTACAGTGACATGCTGGATGAACATTTTGCTTTCCTTTTGTAGGTCATATTTAGCATAACTCTGTAGGAAGTGAAGAGAAAGTTAATAATTAGTGGCTTCTAACTATCTGCTAGAATGGATCATATTACCCAAAGTTGGAGTAACTTACTTGCATGAAACATACAAATATGGGACATATAGCCTAGGATATAGCGATACTCAGAAAAAAGGCGAAGGCATCATTGCATCGGGATCGATATGGAACTCATCAATATAGCCTTATGCAATTATGATATTCCCAACTGCGAATACACTATCACCCCTGCATGTGAGAAATATGAGAATGTGAGCCTAATTAAATGAATAGGTTATTTTATGTATACAAAAGGAGTTGAATAGAAAATGACTTACTTCTCCTTGAATCGAGCACGAGGTGTCAATGAGACAAAGATTGGCTTGGGCAAGACATTTCTTGATGAAAAACAATATGATGCCTTAGATACAAGGAAATTAGTGAAGAGCTAGATTCACTATGAATTAAGGCATAATCTACTAAGATGATGCATACCTCACGATGCTCCTCAACTACCAGACATCAGGTGATTCATCCAGATATTGGAGCATCTTTGCTAACCTACATAAAAAATTTAGTGAAATCACTATTGGGGACAATGTTTTAAGGAGCCGGTCTCTACTTTTGATATGTCCTCAAATGAAAGGCGACTGTTACACCAATAAGAAAATATAATGATTTACAATATGAATAAATATATTCTAATATAAATAAAGTGAAATTATTTTGTGTCACCTCGTGTCCTCCCAAACCAGTGAAGGAGTCATCTGCAAACTTTATTTTTGGCCATCGTAACAAACGTGGCTTTGCAGAAGGAAAGGGTGGCCTTATGATGCCTATGTGCTTTGTCGCCCAGATCTGCAAAGAATATTTATATAAGTTAACTTTAATGCATCAAATAATACAAATCTGAAGATGTAGAACGTACCATTAGAAGAGTGATAAAACCACTCATATATTTGGGTGCCTTCATCGAATCTTTGATGTAATATCATCAAATTATGAAACCAGCCCAAATGGCCTCAATTGTACAAAGAAATTTGTTTATGTCATCGGCATAGGCAATCAATTCGATGCCACTCTATGGTTGTGATATATAAAAAAGATTTGAAAGAAAACAATGTATGTACAATCACAATTGTGCTAAATAACGATATCCAAATTCTTAAGTTTATTCTTAAAATCTAAAATAACTTCAACAAAGGAGTATTTACACCAAAAAGGAATGCTTGTTTCTATATCCTAGCAAAACATGATTGAAGTGATGGTGAGTCTTCTGAATTTCATGCCTAAGAAGTATGTAAATGAAGCCTCCTTAAAATGAATAACTTCATCAAAGCATCGAAATATTATCAAACACCGCCTAATGGTGATAGCGCATCTAGAAGTTATCATTTTCCCAAACATGTTAAACTTCAAAATGAAAAGTCAATTAATGAGAACATTATCAGAATGGAGGCCTAGAGTACACAAGCAAAACAACCACTAAAACTAGCAAATTCTTCATGAAACATCTCCAAACATCTTCCAATGAGATATAATAAATATATGATAAGACCCATAGTTTTACAAACTAAAAAAATATGGTGTACTCATGGAATATACATAAAATATATTATATCTAAACACAGAGTAATAACTGAAAGAAAAAAAAAAGAAAGAGATAATGGTCTATACTTTCATGAGAGTACAAAGAGTACACATAGAAATCTACCCCCAAAATTAACCAATTAGCCTATAAAGTTGCTTCTAATGGAATCTAATAAACATATTCTCTCCAAACAGCCAAAAAATTGAAATAAATGAGAAAATGGTCTATACTGAGAGCTCCACTAGAACATATTTTGGATTGAGGGATGGTGATTTCTAAATCTATTGTTAATACAAAGCTAATTCAGAGCTCTAGGTGCTCAACTCTTATGGGTGATTATTATTATTTTTTTTGGATTTTCTTATTTGGTTTTGTTAAGATGAACCTTTAGATTAGATGGAGTTTACATCATCTAATAATGCTCTAACATCCTACTTGGGTTTAGTGGTGCTCCAAAGATTGAGAGAGATGTCTATTTCAATTGAGACACTAAAAATATAATTGCTCGGAAAAATTGTCCCCTTTTCTTATGCCTCTTGGTTTTATTAGTTTTCTTGTATAAGGTTATGTGGCTCACTCACCAATAGATGCCATATTATCAATGAAAGTGATGATTTATGTTGTAAGAATGGTTATGAAGTGATACATGCCATATTTGGGTGAGGCATGATTCACACCATGGAGATTTTGAGACATGCATTAGTTTTTGTGGACAAACATCTCCCATAAAATTTTTATTTCTTATTAAGACATATTTTGCTCAAAGATCATATGTTATAATGGTGTGAAGTACAATTCATGGTATAACACATGGCTATGAGGCTCATCTTGGCATGCACCATAATAAGCTTGATTTACATCAATTTTAAGAGAGAGTTTGAGCAAATTATGCTTGTTGTAGCCAATGTAATTGGTGTTGTTGATGATCTAGTGATCAAGCATGACTATCTGGACGAGTTTGTTTGCATCAAGGTTGAGTGTCGTTGGGTTTGGAGGTATAGGATCTAGGGTTATTGTGAGATTGAGCAACTAGGAGATGGTTAGTAAGAAGACAAGTGCAAGAGAGATCATATGATTGGCATCCTGGGTAGCCACCAATGAGAGAGAGAGGAAGAGAAAATTGGGAGGGGAGGGCAAAAGCAACAATGCAATAGGTGAGTGGAAAAGATTGTTGGAGAAGCGAGCTAGAGCATGGTGTAAGCCCAGAATGAGTCATTGTCTCACCCAAGAAAAGCGAGAATCATAAGGAAGGCATAGAGTGTTAGCATTTAAAAGTTATATGTGAGAGTGAATGAGAGAGTGACCAAAGAGTGAGTGGATGAGATAGAAGAGCCCAAAGATGGGGTGTAGTGGAGGATCAAGAGAGAGAGAGAGATGGAATGGGAGGCTTGTACATTATTCATGAGAGGATTTGAGGGCATCACGCCACGCCATGAGTGGGTGTGAGAGTATATGTTCTAGGTTGGTAAGGATGTATGTGCACATGGTTTGTGGCCCATGCATATTTTGTTTTGTTTTTTTATCTTTTATGGTATCATTGGTTTGGTGAATAAATTTTAAGAGTTATTTATTTCATTAAAGTTCAATATAATATGTTGTGTTTTCTTTACAATAACAAATAGCATTTACTTTGATACTAGCTTCTACAATAAGTCGATTAAATGACATAATATGTTTACATTAGCTAGACTATGCAAGATAAACTTTATCTAGGTATCTTAAAAGATAAATAATAATATTTATTATTCTAAATACCATTAAATGGAACAAACTATAGCTTAGATACTATGTTATTATCTTAATAGTAACTTTTAAGTGACAATGCTATGCAAATAGCAATGAACCACATAGTTCTCTAGTCAACAATGGTAGGTATTGTGCTTATAATTTACCAAATTTTAAATGCAAGAACCAACAACATGAAGCTTTCATGACTTTTCCATATATTAATAGGAATTTTTTTAATGTTGGCTAATAGCCTAAATCATTCATAAAATATAGTTTATCATCAAACACATGCAATTCTAAAAAAGCCTTATGTTTTTAATTGAAAAAAAAATGATGACAAAAAGTCACTAATAATAGATCTTGTAATATTTGTTCAATTCCACTTTCTAAACTACTTTAGAAATCTTTATTTCTTTATCCGATATTTAATGTACATTTTATTCATTTCCTTGTAAGTCAAAATATTGATCATAGAAAGGAGCTGCATTATAATCAATTTTGGTCTTTCTTTGTTAAAAATATAAAATATGACCAACAATAAATGAAAATAAATTCAAGAAGATAATATACAAAAATTTGCATTGAATCAAATCCATTTAGGGATTGTTTCATTGGTTAAAAAAAGGAATGCATTGCATTCCAAATACAAGAAAATAAATAAAAAATTTGGTGTTTGGTTGGTTGAGAAAAAAATGCAATGTAAAATTTCAATGCATTTTTATTTTCGTTTTAGTTTAAATCTAGTGAAAAGAATTTCACCTAATTTGGGCTATTTTCATTTATATCGTTGGTACAAGCCTCCAAGCTCTCTCCATGCCCCTAAAAAAGATTAGCTAAAAAGAGCTTTAAATCTCTTGGCAAGAGCAAAAACACACACAGACTTCCCAAGGAGAATTGAACTTTTCTTCACCTTCATATATCCAAATCGAAGCCAATTGAAAGCTCTTCCCTCCCAAGTATCCTTAACCATTGCAAACCAACCAAGCCAAAATTTTCAAGCCGGGGTCTGATTGGAATTAACCCAATTTCTTTATCAAAGTTCATCTCTCTGGATCAAGGCCAATCATCCAGAATTGAGGTATGCCATTACCACGCTTTTCCAAAAGATTTGGTTGTGGTCATTTCATAGGAAAAGTGATCTTCAAGATCAAACCATATAAATCATGGATATCCTTCAAATTAGAAGCAAATTGAAATCATTGATTTCTCTCAATATTTAATTTGAAAAAAAAATTTCGGTAGATGATCACCGACTGGGAGCATCGATCAGACATTAGATCATCAATTGATGTGTGATGTAACTACATGCGGCGGATCCCACGTTTTCACTTAAAACCGTTAAATTCCATTATTTAACAGTTTAAAAATAATTAAAAAATTCATAGAAACTTATAAAATTCATAGAAAAATAAATACAAATCAGGAAAATGCAATTGAGGGCTCTATGGATTCATCTTGATGAGAGAAATCCATTGAAATTAAAATACCCAATTTTCATTAGTATTTTCCTTTAATTTGGTTTAATTGAAAAAATTAAACCTTAATTACTCTCAAATTAATAATCCAATTAATTTGAAACTTTGAAGAAATGAAATTAAGCATATAACACATCTTAGATAAATTTTGTGGATTTAATTCTCTGAATTCAAAAGAAATTGAAATTTCATATGTACTCCTAAAATTAATTAAATTAATTAATTCTTAATGAAATAATGAGAATTTTAATCTAACAATCTTAAATCATAATGAATTTCAATGAACATTAAAACATCACTTTAACTCAATTAAACCAAAAAAATCCTTAAATTGACCTAATTTAGATGAGTTAAATAATTTAATTAAACAACATAAACTTATATAAATCATAATAAATCAACCAGTTCACCAAAAATTATGAATAAACCTTCATTGGAAAGGTAATTTAGTGAAGAATTTATGAAAATTAAAACCCATAACTAAATCTCGATAAATTAGGCTTAATTTAAGTTTTAATGAAATAATTAAAACCTAATTACTCCTTAATTACAAATATCAAGATAAAACTTTGAAAAGAATGGCAGTACCCATGAGAAAATTTTATCCTAATTAATCTCTAGATTAGAAGTTGTTAAATTTCTAAATCCCTAGGTCAATCTTAATCAAATATAGTTAAGAAATTAATTAATCTATTAAATTAAATGGTAATTCAAATCAATTTCAATCAAACATCGAAAAGTATTAAGGAACTTATCTAAATATCTAAGTCAATCAAAGTGATCAATTCAATCTTAGGTTAACGAGATTAAACCAGTTAACAAAAAATTTTAATTAACTTAAACCTTAATATTTGAATTAATAAAATTTAATGAAATCATTCATCTCTAATGAATTTAAGAATGAATCTTAAACTTAGGTCAAATCAGATCAAATAATTAACTCATGCTTTAAGTTGGCAATCTATGAACAAACCTAAAATACTAATTCATATTAATGAACTTAAACCTTTACAAATCCATGATTTAATAACTTAAATTAAATTGAATAAAATCAAAATTTAATCAAAACTCTTTAAATTAACATAAGCCAAATCAAATGAAACCCATATAACTTAATTCAAAATAAATCAAATCCAAACATAAATAATATCAAAAGGAGTAATTAAGATTAAGGATCTTGGTTAGCCTTTTGGAAACTCATTAGATTTAGGATATGGAATAAAGTAAGTTTCACCTAAAAAATAAAATTCATTCTATTTCTCATTCTTGAAAACCTATACAACTTTAACCAAATAAAATGAACTTAAAATGAGAATTACATAATTAAACCTTGAATTTAAACCACCCAAAGGAAAAAATTAAACAATTTCAAACTTAAAGGAGCCTAGAAAGCCTACACACAAACCCCTTTTTCACACACTAGATTACAGGTCAGACTCTAGATCTAGGTTAGATCATTCTGTGATTTTCTTTAATATCCTATGAGATATTGTGTGTTTTCACATATTTATGTGATGTATTGCTTTAATGGATGCCTAGACTTGTTTGCTCATTAGACCGGATGTTAGCTCTTTTTTAGATTTAATATTATTTTGCAGGGACTTTGTTAAAGGGTGTAATAAATAAATCATAAAATTGTTGTTTTTACAAGTGCGAAAATCCCTTAACATAGTTTATAGGACAGGTGGGCTTGACAAGAAACTAATACTAAGCCCGTATGTTTGTGAAATATAAACTGCTTTGTGTGCTGTGTGTATTTCCTAATGTCTATTTTGCAAGGTTAAGGATTTCTTTTGAATTATAAATGTAAATTTGAGCTTAGAATTAGGTTATGATCTATGGGGTCTAGGATTAGGAGGAGCTGACCCAAGCATGAGATGGTGCGGTGGTCCCTGCGGGAGTCCCCTCAAGAAGGAGACTTTCCTGGAAAGAAGACCCATAGATCTAAACTTGTAGTTCTAGGCTGAGTTGTATAAGGGTAGAACTCGGCTGCCCATTTTTTTTTCTTCCGGGGTGTGCAGCGGTACCCAACCACATTGGCCTATTTTTCTTAATTTAATTTGGTTTGAGTTATTTTGGGTGCACAATAGAAACAACAAATTTTTTCTAGGTTTCTTTCTATGCTATGTTTATAATGATGTCAACAGCTCATGGATAAACTAAATATTCTACCAAACTAAATAAATTGAAACATAAAAAATAAATACAACTCATAATCTTCATATGAAAGTATTAAAGTAAGAAAAAATATGTAGCAACCCTTACTGGATGTTTTAACATCATGCATAAATCATATTATTTCACTCTTGATTAAGAAAGGGCTTCCATCTTTTGAGAACCCTTGACCTTTGAGAGCCTATAATGGAAGAACACCTTCTTTCATTCTAATTTGACCCATAACCTTTTTTTTTTAATTGCATGCATTAGGCATAAATAGCATACATATGGCCTAAAAAGAATCTTGAGTCAAAACCATAAAAAATCTAAGAAATATGCATTATTAGGTGCATCCTCATGCCCTACATAATCTTAAGGATTAGAGAGTGAGTTCATAGATTTCTTTCCTAAGAATACAAGCTATCTTACATTCATATGACTTAGCCTCATGATTTTAAATGTGCTTAGGTGGTGTAGGAAGCCTTCTCATTGTGTAAGTCAAGAGTCGAGATAGGTTGGCTCCCTCGAGGGAGAGTGGCCAATGATTTCCAAGGATAACTAGGTCAGTATCCATATGTAAGCACGTAGCTAGATTCTAAAGCATCCTTTAGAATAAGTCTTCAACTCTAAGTATTTTGCGCCTTTGCCGCTAGAATATAAGCCCTAGATTTCTAAGAAAATGATAACTCAAAATCTAAAATTAAATCTCAAATTTGAAGCCCAATCATAGATAGTTGAAATGTCTAATGGGTATCGATTATAGACATTTCCTACTCTTTTCCATATTGACTCTTAGAAATAACTCTCTCCATTTTGGACCTCTCCCAATTGAATTAAAAAATCAATCCTTTGAAAGCTACCTTAGTAGTCTTGAATAACCACTTATTTCTTTAATCGAGAGTATTCTTGGGGAAGAGACTCTTCCTAAGATGTAATTAACTAAAGTGGCTTGCCTTTATGGGAACTATGATCCCAAGATAAAATAAACCTGTCTACTTTTCCATATAGTCAGGATAAATACTGATACATGAAGGACCCATTAGCCTTTAGGAGTCTTTTATTGAAATGATTGAATCCATTATAGGAGAGCATATTTATCTTTCAAGATAATATGTTTATTCCTTAAGTTGTATTTGGTCATCAATAAAATATTTCTAAACTCTATGTGGTGTCATTTCTATTCTCTATTTGAGAAAACACCAACAATCAGCTTCTGACGGAGATGGAGGGAGTGAATAAAGAGCATTTTAGGAGAAGAGGGGATCAGAGTAGGATCGTGTGTGTGGCGCACCCAATTTTTCCATTTTTTCTTCTTATTTATTTATTCCAATAAATGAAATAATATTAAGGTTCAACAAATGCGTCCCAACAAATGTGATTAGCGAATGAAGTGAGTCATATTTGTTTAAAATTGGTTGAACTTTCATGTCAACCATGAATTTCAAATTACTTCTTCAACAAATTCAATGAAATGCTCTTTCTTTTGTATCTTTATGGATTTGAATTTCTTGACCTAACTTCATGCTTGACCAAGTTGGATGGAGAATTGGTTTATTTATTTTGGGTTATGAAATTCCTTCTATCTTAGGTTTAAGCTTGATTTGATGAAGGATTAACCCGATTTGTCCATATTGATTTGTCGAAGTGCACGTCGTCACCCTGAGCTTTGCTTGATACTTCTAGGGTGAATAGATGACCTAGCCTTCTAGGTTAAATTAGATAAGAAATCTTGAGTTACCAATCCAACAATGAGTGCTTTAACAGAGTGGATAACCATGAAATCCCTTTATTTTTCTCGCAAGCTTTGTACGAACTTCAGAATTGCATCTTCAATCTCCATGCATCTAACTTTGAAGAAGAGATGGTCCTTCTTTTCCTTTTTTTTTTTGTTTCAGCCCTTGAGATATTGTATCTTCATCTTTGCATATCTCAGATATTTTATACAACTTATAATGGAATATATTAAACATATTCTTTCTAAATAGGCAACAAGTTGAAAAAAAAGTAAAATAGTCTATACTCTAATGAGAGTACAAAGAGTACACATGTTAAACTGCTGAAAAAAGCTACCCATCAGCCTCCAAATTGCTTCAAATGGTATGTAATAAATATATTTTCTCCAAACAAAAAAAATTAAAACTTTTGAAAATAGTCTGTGAAACTACATAGAGTACACCTACAAAACATCCCCAAATAGCTAATATTCAGGCTCTAAATAACCTGTAATGGAATCTATTAAATATATTCTTTCCAAACAGGTAAAAAAAGCTAGAAAAAAAATGTGAAAATGGTCTGTACTCTCATGAGAGTACAAAGAGTACACTTATAAAGTAGTTCAAAAAAAGTTAAAATTCAGGCTCCAAACACTTTATCATAGAATCTATTAAACATATTATCTCCAAATAGGCCAAAAAATCTGAGAAAAACTGAAAAAAAAAAAAAAGATAGGAAAAACTAAAAATATATATTGCACTCTCAAGAGAGTACAGAGAGTACACATACAAATTTACCCCCAAAATCAACCAATCAGCCTTTAAATTGCTTCTAATGGAATCTAATAAACATAGTCTCTCCAAATGGACCAAAAAATCTGGAAAAAAAATGTGAAAATGGGATATACTCTCATGAGAGTACAAAGAGTACAGATGCAAATCGGTATTCAAAATCAACCAATCAGCCTCCAAATTGCTTCTAATATAATCTATTAAACATATTCTCTCTAAATAGACTATAAAATGTAGAAATAAATGAGAAAATGATTTGTACTCTCTTGGGAGTACAAACAGTACACATGCAAATCCAAACCAACAAGGATCAAGCAACCTACAAATTACTTATAAGGTCATCTACTGAACATATATTTTATCCAAACAGGCTAAAAAGGATGAAAAATAGCTAAAAAAAAGGGGTCCTAAAGCTCCACACATGTTATCTACTAAACATGGCATCTACTAGACATGTTATCTCCAGAAAGGGTTTTAAAAAAAATAATAGCTTGTAATGGCATCCATAAACACACCACACAGATACATTTCTAAAGCAATTGATTTACAACATATCGAACTTCAATTCAACATTTGTCAAATCAATTTTTTCATACCCAAATAGAAGATAGCATAAGCAAACTCAGCCCTGAAGCAATTCATCTTCTTTGGCCAATCCTGGTGGTCAGCCTAGTCCACTGAAGGTTTGCTGATTGCTATTTCCATGGATTTGCAGACAAACATCTCACAGTCGACACTATTTTCTTGGACCGGTAGACCACTCATCACTTTGATTGGCCATTCTATGAGATCGCTCTGGAAATACTGACCAGCATCTTTGATAAGTAATTTGATATAAATAGTCAGAAATATAGTTAATAATTAGGTACAAAATATGCACTTTATGCAAACCAAAATGAGAACAATTCTTATAATCTCGTGAATAATGGTCTTA